>PJEM01013780.1:0-30866 GCA_004023845.1 Helogale parvula
GGGGGGGGGGGGGGGGGGGGGGGGGGCGCGGGGCAAGAGGAACCAGTTGGCAACCATGTGCGCCGGCCATTTTGGAAATGGCTCTTCCAGCCCCAGCCAATACCTGACTGTAGCACAGGAGAGACCTCAAGCTGCAACCACTCACTTTGCTGCTCAATTCCTAACTCACAGTTGGGTTGCGAGGGATAATACATGGGTGTTGTTCAAAGCCACTAGACTGTGAGGCTTTTTGTTATACAACCATAGGTCATTGTCACAAGGCTTCTGCATCGGTTGTTCCCTTAGCCTGGAGCGCCCTGCTCCTCCACACACCCACTTCTAGGGCTAGGTAAATCTTTAATCCGTTCTTTCTACTCCGGCTCAATCACCACCTCCTTCAAGGAGCCTTTCCTGATCTCCCCCAGCCCAGCAGATGTCTGGGAGGCTCTTAGAACCACAGCTCTTTAGAGCCCTTACCTCACCTGGTGATCACATATTTTGGGGGTGATGGTTTAGGTCAGTCATACCCCCCCATGTCCAACACCTAGCAAAGTGCCTGGGATATAGTTGGCACACAATAGAAACTCATGGAGGGGCACGTGGCTGGCTCAGTCAGTAGAGAATGGTACTCGATTTCAGGGTAAGTTCAAGTCCCACATTGGGCATAGAGATTACTTTAAAAAGGGGGGAGGTACCCAGGTGAGTAAGTCAGTTAAGCATCTAGCCAGCTCAGATCATGATCTCATGCTCAGAAGGTCAAGCCCCAAGTCAGGCTCTCTGCTGTCCGTGTAGAGCCTGCTCTGGATCCTCCCCCACTAGCTCTTTCTCTCTCAAAAATAAATATTTTTCAAAAGGTGGGCACTGAGGTGGCTCAGACTTGATTTTGGCTCAGGTCATGATCTCACTGGCAGGAGATCGAGCCCCATATCAGGCTCAGCACAGAGCCTGCCTGGAATTCTCTCCCCCTCTCTCCCCCTCTCCCCTTCCCCCACGTGTGTTCTCTCTCAAAATAAACTTAAAAGAAAAGGGGGGAGGGGGCTCATAGAACCCTGCATAGGTGAGGGTGTGATGCCTCACCTCCTTCCCCCAAGCATTAAATGTTTAGTCTGCAAACATTCAGCAAAATGACAAATGTATACACCCTTTTATTCAGCTATTCTAATTCTAGAAATTTCTCTCACAAGCTTCAGTCACATATGCAAAATGAGAAGTGGACACAGCTATTCATTAAGCTTTGTCTGTAGCGGAAGACTGGAAAAAACCTAGTTCTCCATCAGTGAAATTGAGCTAAAGACATTGTATTCCATTCACACAATGACAGATTTCACAGTAACAAAAGCAAAAGAATAGTTTCCTATTTAATACCTGAGAGTTTTCTAGGTACTAGAAAACAAAAACTATGTAGAACAGAATGCATAGTATGATACGGCTTATGTGAAAAAGTGGGGAGAATTCTTGTGTATTTAAAACCTTGGGAAAGAAACAAGAAATGGTTAACTTCCTGGAGATAAGGAATGTTAACTAGCAGGGTAGGAGCTTTGGGTAGGAAAAGGGGGTTTTCTGAAGTTGTGATGTTTTTTGTTCATTGGTTTGTTTTCTGCTTTTTTGGAATGCTGGTACATGTGGTTATTTATGTCAAATAAAAACAAGTCAAAGCAGCCAAAAAAGGCCCATCTTTTCAGTAAATGAAGCAAAGCCCATTGGATGGTTGAATGGAAGAAAGCAAAGCTTAATCCCTACCTCACACCATATACACAGCTTAATTGTGGAGGACTTCCAGGTCTAAATAAGAAAGCAAAGTCAAGAAAGTTTTAAAAATAAAACATACAACATCTTTGGGACTTGAAGATAGGCAATTGTTTAACAGGATATAAAGTACATTAATCATAAAAGAAAATTTTAGGTGGGAGTAAGATGATTTTTTTTTGGTATCAAAAGAGATCACTAAAAGACAAGCCATAGATCTATGTTCACGGACCAAGGTCTCCCGTCTGCAACACACACTGAATGCCTTCAAATTAATTTAAAAAATTGTCTGGAGCTTTAAGTGGACAAGAGCTGAATAGGCATTTCATAAAAGAGGATCCCCAAATGGCCGAGACTCCCGTGAAAAGCTGCTCAACATTAGTCATCAAGGAAATGCAAACTGAAACCTCAGTGCAATATCAGCTTGCACACACACCACGACGACGACTAAACTGGAAAAAAAATACAGAAAGTTGCAAGTGTTAGCAAGACCGGAGCGCTCTACTGGAGAAGTCCAAAACGGTACAGCTACTTGGGAAAAGGAATTTTTCAGTGTCTTCTAAAGCTAAATGGACTCCTGCCCTGTGACCCAGTAATTCCACTCCTGAAACGAATCTCTGTCCACCAAATGACATGTATAAAAATATTCATAGCGGCTTTATTCACATTAGCCAAAATCTGAGGACCACATCAACATCTAACAAAAATAAAACAAACATGCATGACGCATTATCCGATGGAGCTCTAAACCTAAGGGTCACAAATTTTTTTCTGGGGAGGGTCAGATAGTAAATATTTTAGGACAAGTGGGTCATATTCTCTGTCGCAACAACTCAATTCCTCCACTGCAGAGTGAGAACAGCCATAGGCAATTATGTAACTGAGTGGGCACAGCTATGTTTCAATAAAACTTTATTTATGGACACTTGGAAATCGGAATGATCTCCTACTATTTTCACATGTCCCCAAATATTGTTCTTTTTCTTCCAAACAATTAAAAGTTGTAAAAACCGTTCTTAGCTTATATAGTTTTTACAAAAACAGACTGGGGCGGGGGTGGGGGGGTGGATTTGACCTACAAACTATAGTTTACCGAACTCTGCTATTCAGTATTGAGAATAAGTACTCTATAACTCCATGCAAAAACACAGACGAGTTTCAAAAACATTTGAGAGAAACTAGGCATATCGCATGATTGTGTTTATGTAAATCACTAGAGTACTTCTCCCCACTTCTCTAACCCACTTCAAGCCTGGGCCTCCTTCCTTCCTTCCTTCTAAGACACTTAAATCCTGCCTTGCCTCCCTCAGCCCAGCACAGCCTACTTTGGCCTGCCTGAGTCCCATTGCTACCACCCACTACAGCCACCGGACCCTAAAGGAGAACAGTGGACAGACCCTGGTGAATGACCCACCTCCTGGCGCACAAAGTGAAAGCACACAATTATCTGCTCTAGAACTGCACAGAAAATCTTCCTTACCACACTGAGCAGGGATGAGAACTGGACCTGCCCCGGCCATTAAATCAGAGAGACTCCACGTGAAACACCTCCTTCCCGGAAATAACCACTAATTAACCACAACTGCCTCTCCAAAGGCAATCACTAAGTTATTGAAACTACCTGGCAAAGAGACTTGACCAGACAGCCTCCAATTAGGGCCCTGGGGATGCCTCTAGAACTTTCCTCACACTGGGGCGCCAGGGTGACTCAGTTGGTTAAGCGTCCGACTTTGGCTCAAGTCACGATCTCACAGTTGGTGACTTCGAGCCCCGCATCGGGCTCTGTGCTGACAGCTCAGAGCCTGGAGCCTGCTTTAGATTCTGTCTCTCGCTCTCTCAAAAATAAATAAAACAGTAAAAAGAACAGTTTCCTCACACTCCCAGCTGTAGCCTGGGAGTCTTAAACCAGCTCATCAAGTGGAAGGAGTCAGGAAGGCACTTGCTGAGCCTCAATTTGGGGCCGAATAATCGTTCATTATGGGAGATCATCCCTTGCATTGTGGGTGACTAGCAACATCCCTGACCTCTACCCACTAGTCACCAGTAGCACCTCCCCCGTCAGGTGGGATGGCGGGGGAGGGGGGAGCAACCAAAAATGTCTCCAGACTTTGTCATCCATCCCCTGAGGGTGTGGAATCACCCTGGATGAAGAGAACGGATTGTTTCCACATGGAAATGACAAAGCAGTGGCCTCATCCAAGCCATATTTCCTCTCGGCGGTATCTCCCAGCCTCAAAACCAGCATTTGGAAAATTGTAAGTCACGAATGGGTTACATCAGGAGCAGCACAGAGAAAAAATGCAGAGTCCTGGGCCCTGGCATCAGATTCTTCCAGCCCGACTGAGCCACCCAGGCAGCCCAGGATTCCCTTCCTTATGGCTGAATAATATTCCATTGTGATTATGTATGTGTGAATGCATTTCTCTCTCGCATTTTATATTAGATATGTAATTTATATTATAAGTATATATAATACACATTTAATACCCACACACACGCAAACATATGTATATATCTCACATTTTCTTTATTTATTCATCCTTTGACAATATGTGGTTTCCATATCTTGGCTACTGTAAATAAGGCTACAAGAAACAGTGCAGATAGAGTTGAGATAGTGATTTCATTTCCACCAGATAGACATCCAGACTGGGATTGCTGGATCATATGATGGTTCTATTTTTAATCTCATAAGGAACCTGCATCCTCGTTTCCATAATGGAAACTTTCTAACATTGTATTATATATTTATTTTTACGGACTGTCTCCCCTACTAGACTGTAAGATCTCTGAAGGTAGGAATAAAAAAGAATGCTTAATATTTATTTTGAGAAGTTGGGTTTCTTTCTTTCTTTTCTTTTTAAAAATTTTTAATGTTTTTTATTTATTTTTGAGAGACATAGAGAGACAGTGTGAGCAGAGGAGAGTCAGAGAGAGAGGGAGACACAGAATCTGAAGCAGGCTCCAGGCTCTGAGCTGTCAGCACAGAGCCTGACGTGGGGTTTGAACCCACAAGCCGTGAGATCATGACCTGAGCCGAAACCAGACACTTAACCGACTGAGCCACCCAGGCACCCCTCTTTCTCTCTTCTGTAACATTTATTTTCTTTTTGAGAGAGAGAAAAAGAGTGCGAGTCGGGGAGGGACAGAGTGAGAGGGAGACACAGAATCCAGGCTTTGAGCCTGCCACGGGGCTCCAACTCATGAACTGTGAGAGATCGTGGCCTCAGGTGACACCAGAGCTTAACCGACTGAGCCACCCAGGTGCCCCCAAACTGTTTCCTAAAGTGGCAATTACCATCTTACATCGGCAGTTGGAAGTACTAACATATCCATTTTACAAATAAAGAAACCAGTGGAGGCTTGTCAGGTGATTGGTCCAAAGTCTACTTGGATTGTCAATTGTTGCACGTGAGCCTCAAATCTGGTGTTTCTGACTTTACAGTTTGCACCCTTAATACTTATGCCACAATCGCCACTAAAAGTGAAACGTATCCACCCAATTTCATTTCCCTTTTTTTTTTTTGATAGATTTTACTATTTCAGACAAGATTTTCAGGGAAAGGTGGTGACATCAGATGTCTGAATTTGGAGAAAGTGCATTTGCTTTGTAGGCAAATGAAGAAAAGAGCCAGGATGTGGGGATGGGGAGCTGAATTAGAGATCCTTCGGAAACAACGAATCCAGGCAACGGTTGTCCGTGGGTGACCAAATCACTAGGAATAGCTGGATGGGGAATTTATTTTTTTAAGTTTTTATTTATTTATTTTGAGACAGAGGGAGAAAATTTCAAGCAGGCTCCATGCTCAGTGCAGAGTGAGATGCAGGGCTTGATCCCAGGGCCGCAAGATCATGACCTGAGGGACATCAAGAGCAGGACAACTCAACCAACTGAGCCACCCAGGTGCCCCTGGATGGGGAATGTATACAAGTGGGATCCGGTTGATGGCATCTGAATGCCCTGATCAGTCTTAGTTACCAGCAAAAGAGAGAGACAGCTAGACATCATGTCCTCCTAATGGAAGTTTCCAGCTACCTATCAAAATTGAAGTCAAAATACCAATCTTGAATCTGACAAGGAAACAGTAAATGACATAAGGGGCTGCCATTAACCCAAACTTCGGGAAACTCCAGGGCTCCAGGACAAACAACCTGGTTTCTTCAACAAATGAGTTAGGAGAGGAGGGAGGAAGAAGGAAGGAAAGAAGGAAGGTAGGGATGGAGGGAAGAAGGAAGGAAAGATGGAAGGAGGGACGAACGGAAGAAGGAAGGAAGCAGGGAAAAAAAATTTTGTTAAGCCTCATTAAACAAGGTTAAATTGGCTTCGCAAGGAAAGCTTGTTAACAGTATTTCGGAGATTCATTACCTAAATGCTGTGAGAGGACCTTGTATGGATTCTAATTCAAACAAGTCAAGTGCTAAAATAGAAAGCTGAGGGGCGTCTGGGTGACTCAGTTAAGCGTTGGACTTTGGCTCAGGTCGTGACCTCACGGTTCATGAGTTCAAGCCCCACGTTGGGTTCCGTGCTGACGGCTCGGAGCCTGGAGTCTGCTTCAGATTCTGTGTCTCCCTCTCTCTTTGCACTCCACACACCAGCTCACGCTTGCTCTCTCTCTCGAAAATAAATGAAACATCAAAAAACAAACAAAAAAAAAAGAAAACTGACAGACGGGGAAATTTTAACGCTGATTGATAGTTTTGATAAGTACAACCATGGTATTGTGGTTAAGTTAAAAAAAAAAGTGTTGCTTTCTTCTAAAGATGAAGAGTGGAATATATACAAAGAAAATGATGTGATGTCTTCTGATATTCTTAAAAATATTCAGCGATGGGCCGCCTGGGTGGTTCAGTCAGTTAAGCGTCCAACTTCGGCTCATGAGATAACTGACCTATATTTTTCGAAAATGTCAAGGTTACAAAAGACAAAGAGAGGTTCAGAAACTGTTCTAGTTGAAGGAAACTAAAAAGACAACTGAATGCAACAGTGATCTGGGATTCTCTTCTGCTTTAAAGGTCAGTAATAGGACAACTGGTGAAATCTGATCAATGTTTATAGGTTCCCGGTTTTGATCATTTTACTAAGGTTATATAAGAGAATGCTTTGTTCTTAGAAAACACAGTGAGGTATTTAGGTAGGTTGATGTGTGCATGGATGGAGGGGTGGGGGAGGTAGATAGGAGGAGCCTGGATTGCTGGTAAGTGGGCGTCTGTCCTTATCCAGGACCAATATCCAAATCCTTTTGTATGAGAGAAATCAATTTCTCTCTCTCAATTTAAGTTACTAACATTTTGTGTTTTCTGTCATTTGCAGCTGAGTCTAATAATCTTTAAAACATTTTTTTTTAGAGAGACAGAGACAGCACGAGCAGGGGAGGGTCAGAGAGAGAGGGAGACACAGAACCAAAAGCAGGCTCCGGGTTCCAAGCTAGTTGCCAGCACAGAGCCTGACGCGGGGCTCGAACCCACGAACCGCGCGATCATGACCTGAGCTGAAGTCGGACGCTTAACAGACTGAGCCCCCCAGGCGCCCCGACAAACATTTCTTGAGCACCTGCTGTGTCCTCACCGCTGTTCTGAGCGCTGGGGCCAAGCAGTGAACAAGACAGACACAGGCCCCGGCTGTCACAGAACTGGCATCCTACAGGGGAGGGAGAAAATGAACAGGATAAAGAAGCAAAATGTGTTGCATGTCAGAGAGTAGCAAGCAGGGCGCCTGGGTGGCTCAGTCAGTTAAGCGTCCAACTTTGGCTCAGGTCATGATCTCACAGTCCGTGGGCTCGAGCCCCGCATTGGGCTCTTTTCTGACAGCTCAGAGCCTGCAGCCTGCTTGGATTCTGTGTCTCTCTCTCTCTCTCTCTGGCCCTCCCCTGCTCATACTCTCTCTCTCTCTCTCTCTCTCTCTGTGTCTCACAAAAATAAATAAAATGTTAAAAAAAAAAAAAAAAAGAGTAGCAAGGGAACTAGGTAGGACAAAAAAGGTACACGTGGCCGGAGGCCTCACCCAGGGTAGTATTTTACGGTAGACCAGAAGGAACAGAGAGGAGTCACCGGCATACGTGGAGGAAGATCCTTCCAGGAAAAGGGAACAGCAGGTGCAAGAGCCCTGCACTGGGAACAGGCCAAGTACTGTTTGAGATGTGAGAGACTCGGAGGCGCCTGGGTGGCTCAATCGGTTAAGCGCCTGACTTCAGCTCAGCTCATAATCTCACGGTTCGTGAGTTTGAGTCCTGCATCAGATCCTCTGTCCCTCCTCTGCTCATTCTCTCTCAAACATAGATAAACTTAAAAAAGAGAGAGAGAGAAAGGTTCCAGAGACAGAGCAATAAGACAGATGCAGTCTTATCTCCAAATGCTCACATTTTACTGGGGAGACAGATAAACTGATCTACAATATCCTCCCAGGAGATAAGCAGGAAAGGGACTCAACAGAGAAGACGGTCAAGGCAGGCCTCTCCGAGGACGTGGTATGTGAGCAGAGGACTGAAGATGGCAGAGAAAGCAGGTATATTTCTGGGGGGGAATCTATGGACTCTGACCTGGCCTGTGCCTCTTTCTCCTCCCCGTTTCGGCTGGAGTCCGGGTTTCCGAACGGAGTTTGTCTCTGATCTGCTAGAGGAGGGCAAGCCTGAGAGGGAGTGCGGACCTGGCCTCTGCCTCCTGGCTGCCCCAGTGTTGGCGCTGGTGCTGGTGTGCGCTCGCTCTGTGGGGCTCTAGCTTAGGGACTGCCCCCCCCCCATCAAAGTTCCAAATCTATCTTCAAAGGATCCCAGGGCCCTGTGCCTCTGGGCAGATGGGAGAGTCACCCTGGAGCTGAGCTAGGAAGCCACCTCCCAGCTGTGTCCCATCTGGGTTTCTCCTGGTTCTGGGTACGGCTGGCAACCTACAGTCCCCACTCCCTCGGTGGCCAAGAGGGGGTTGAGGGTACTCTCTGGGGCCCAGCGGCGGAGCTGGCAGGATCGTATCCAGACGGCACTGCCCTATGTGACCCTGAGCAGCTCACATACCTTCTCTGAACCCACATCTCCACGACAGTTCCTAGTAACTCCCGCCTCCTGAGGCTTCACGTCTTGGAAATTGCTTGATGAAAGTTACCCATTCCCCTTGGGGATAGTGAGCCCTGGAAGGTTATCTGAGCCTGTATCCCCCAAGACCATCTCTCAGGGAGGAACATGTACTTGGGGTGAAGTAGGGGACCTCCCCATACCCTGCAGGCTATCTTTGAAGGGAAGCAAAGAGGCCTGGAGTCAAATTAATCACTGGGAGGGGCCAGACAGAAGCCCTAGGGAAAGTCATCAGCGTTTACCCGTTTTCTCCTCCGAGATGCTGGCTTGGGGGGAGTTAGGGGTTGGGGCACAGAATAGGAAAGCCGAGTTGTGGCTGCCCTCCCCATCCCAGCCCCCCTCCAGCCACAGGGTGCCCGCGGGGTGCCGCCTGGACCCTAAAAAGACAACCACCACCAGAATGAGAGATTGAACCATTTATTAGCCTGGGTCTGGATCTCAGGCATGGGGGGGGGCCATCTGGGGAGCTGTACAAGGGGAGACAAGCCCCCAACTGGCTCCTTGCCCCCCAAGACCTCCTCCCCCAGCCTTTGCATTCACAAGAAATCCCTTTCAGGCGTGAGGTTTCCTTCCCCGAGGAGAGCTGGACCCCAGCTCTCCAGTGGGGAGATGAGCCAGCAATGACAAGGGGTCTGTGCGGGGGCCAGATCCCTCTTTGGCAGCTTCAACACAGACACGGGACGACAAGGACATCCACTCGGGGGGGGGGACACGGAGGGGAGAGTGGGTCACAGATGCCACACACGCGCGCACACAGACACACATAAATATACATTTGTACCGCAATGTCCCTTCCATCTATCCATGGAATTTAGTAAAGTCCTTCTGGGGCAGGTGAGGGGACAGCACCCCGCAAATGTCCTTGGCATGCCCACCCCCATGCTCCTTCGTACAATACAACTTGAAAGGAGGCCCATTGGCTCAAGGCTGCCCTGTCCCAGAGATCCGGGACCTCTGCCGGGCTGGAGGTGGGAGTAGCTCTGGGGTGGTTGTTTTTATGGGGGGAGGGGCTCCTGTGCAAACAGCTCCCCTAGAGCCTTCTCAAGGTCCACTCTCCCACCAGGAGGCCCAGAGCCCTCCTCAGCTCCCCCAGACCAGCTTTCCAGCCCCTGGTGATTCCTCTGTGCCCCAAATAGTGCAATTGGCCGCTGAGGTCTGAGAATGGCATCCAGCCCCCCTCTCCACCCCATGGCTTCCCAGCATCTCATGGAACATGAGAGAAAAGGGAAGAGGCCAAAGTGGCAGCTGGTGAAATTTGGAGAAGCTGTGGATTTGGGCTTTGAAACTGTCAGCCGGTGCCACCCAGGACGGTCAGGGTGGAGGCCTCCAGCCCGTTGGGGCAGTGGTGCTAGGGGAGGTGGCCTAAGGTTGCCAGGAGGTGACAAGGGGGCTAGATTCAGAGAGGGGAGCCCTGTACAAGGCAGAGTGTCAGTCATGAAATGTAGAAATCCCTTGTAACGGGTTGTAAGTAGTTCCTGCCCTGAGCTCCCCCTGAGTGCTTGCCTATTGTCACCTGGGTGCCTGCCTGCTGCACACAGGCCCTTTCCAGGTCCCCCAGGCCACCCCATGATCCAGTTCTGAAGGGCTGACACCAGTTACTACACTAGCCTCTGGCCCTGCAGCTCTGCCAACCGACTGGCCAGCGTCTCAGCCGGCTACCCCTGGTGTGAAATATTTTCAATACCACCCAGGTCTGCGGCGTGGGGGCGTCTTGCTTGGCAACCCCACATCTCTGTCCAGGGTCACCCGGTGTCTCTCCACGGAGCCCTCTGCCATGGCCTGGTGGCCCACTCAGACCATTGTGTTGCCCTCCAGAAATGTGGGCGACGTGGGCATGTGGGTGCCCCTCTCTAGTGAGCTGGAGCTGCGGAGAGGCAGGAGGCGATGCCCCGGGGTCCCACCCCGCCGCCCTTGAACCCCCGCCGCCCGCCGGCAGCTCTGCAGCGGCCTCAGTACCTCCCGCCGTAGGTCCCGGCTGCGCCACGTGTAGATGACGGGGTTGAGCAGCGAGTTCAGGGTGGCAAAGGCAAAGAAGTAGTGGGCCTTGTAGAGGACAGGGCAGGACCGGACGGGACAGGCATAGTCCAGGAGCAGGATGCTAAAGGCGGGCAGCCAGCAGACGATGAAGACACCCAGCACGATGGTGACCGTCTTGAGCAGGGCCAGCGTCTGCGGGCCGGCCACGTCGGCGTGGCTGGAGCGGACCACGCAGTAGATGCGGATGTACAGAGCGACGATGGCCAGTAAGATGACGGAGAAGATGGTCACGACGCAGAGCACATAGTGCTTGGTGTAGAGCGGCAGCACGGTGGAACAGGCCTCGAGATGGCCCAGGCAGTTCCAGCCGAGGATGGGCAGGCCTCCGAGAGCGAATGAGATGAGCCACGAGGCCACGATAAGCAGCAGCATGCGGCAGCTCTTGTCGCTGCCGTAGAGCTTGACCTTGGCAATGGCCACATGCCGCTCAATGGCAATGGCCAGGAGGCTGAAGACAGAGGCGGAAAGTGTGATGAAGGCGGAGCCCTCTCGGGCGAACCACTCCACAGGGGTCAGCCTCAGCGTGACACGGCCCGAGAGCAAGGTGTTGGCAAAGAAGGCCACACCTGCCAGCAGGTCCGAGGCGGCCAGGTTGCCCAGAAACAGGTACATGGCCGAGTGGAACTTGCTGTTGCGCACAACGGCGTTGAGCACCAGCGCGTTCTCCACCACGATGACGAAGCAGAGGACGATGATGAAGCCCGAGGCCACCTGGCGGGAGCTCGTCTCCTGAGTGTCCAGCGTCTCCTTAGTGTAATTATAGTGTTCCAGGACCTTGCTGGGGCTTAGGTACTCTGAGTACAGGCTGCCCATGGTGGGGCTCAGTGGCCGGCCAGGGCCATGGGGCTGTCAGAGCTGCAGAGGGAAAAGACCAACAGACAGGTCAGTGTTGTGGCTGCTGCCTGGGCTCTGACATCGGCTGGCTGCGGTGTGAGTCCCAGCTTCCTCACCAGTGAGAGGCCGTATGAAGTCAGAACTATTCTCGCCCCTGATTTACCAATGGGAAACCCAGAGAGGCCAATTCACTTCCTGTAAATCTCAGAGCGGCAGAGCGGGAGACCTGCTCCAAAGCCTCCATAACCTCTAGGTTATGCTTGTCTTCAAAAAAGAACAGAAACTCCCCCAACACCAAGAGGGCTTCTGCTCACCTACGCAGAGACTGAGCCTTGGGCAGGGCCTGGAGGGCTTGTCTCCTTGTATTCCAGAATACACGAGAGCCTGGGGCTTCATGCTGCCTGCCAACCTGGGTCAGCAAGATGCTGGCTGCTGATAGCACCACCATCCCCTGCTCATTACCACCCACTGCCCTGGATTTCAGGCTGGGTCTGAGCCTTGAGGCCACGGGTGCTCCCAAGATAAGGTCTTGGGGAGACACCAGGGCGGCCCTGAGGTTTAAGCATCTCAGAGGTCATGGCAAATCCAGGGTTGAACCCCACTCCACCCGACATGCTGTGGGACCTTGGGCAAGTCACTGAATGCCTGGCCTCTCAAAGTCCTCATCTGTGCAATGGGGAGAAGAAAGCCCACTTCCTAGGGGTAACGGGAAAATCCTCTTGAATGGAACGTGAAGCACCCTTAGAGCAGAGCAAGCACTCAATAAATATTAGCCAGATTAGCTCCCTTAGGTGCCCTCCATCCAATCTTATAGGAGGGGATGTAGACTGAGCTAGCCAGGCAGGACTCCCAACATCCTGTTCTCATCAGCACCATCTAGCCCAGCCCTGGGACGAAGGGTCCCAGCGGGGTGGGCAGGGCACTGGCACCCCCCCTCCCCAGCCAGGATGAAATCCAGATGTGAGGCCCCTGGAACAAACAGGGTGGAGTCCTCACTCCCCAGTCACATCCGGTGTGGGAAAGGCTGGGAGGGGGTGATGGGATGGGGGAGCCACAGGAGACCAGTCTGGGAGGTCCTGGCTGGGAGGACCAGGCAGCTGCTGCAGCCTCAAGTCATGTGAGCCCAGGAGGGGGTGTGCAGCCCTGCGGGGAGGGGGCTGAGGGAAGGGGGGGAGACCGACATTTGTTTCCATGAAAGCCTGAGTCACCCCCTTCTCAGGGAAAACTGAGCCGTGGGGGGAGGGGACAGGCAGAAGAGTGGGCAGGGAGGATGAGAACCCAACTTCACGGCCTCCTCCCAGCTTGCTGGTTGGGGGGCGGGGGGTCTCAGAGGAGCTGGTGCTGTGTCTGTCTTTCACGAGGGGAGCAAGGAGGAAGCTCCAGCCTTTAGCTGATGGAGGAGGGCGCGGGAAGAGCCTTCCCCGAGGTCCCTGGAATCATGCCAGGCAAGGACCACGTGCGCTCCAGGAGTACCGTTCCAGAAAAAGGCTGGTTAGGCCGGTTCCTAGTGAGCCTGGGAACTATGGGGGGCTTCCGGGGTCACCCAGCCATCTCAGTACCCGGACGCCCCCTCAGAAGGGCGTCCTGGCCCCGGGCCGGACAGAGGCAGCTGCTCTCCCTGGGTGAAGGGGCATCCGTCCTAGTTTGGGAACAGAGAAGGGCTTGTGCGCATCCCCGGAGACTGCCGCCCCGCCCAGATCGCCACACAGAGGCCCCTTGTTCCCCTGCCGGACAGGGCCTTGGGCGCCCCGATGCCCTCTGCCCGAGGTAGGCTGCAGCCGGACGGGAGCGAGCTTGGCCCCGGCCTTACTGGACCGACCTTCGGGGCAGAAACAGCCCGCGCCCTGATTGGCTTATTTTCAATCCCAGGACGTTGAGCGATTCGCCAATTGGCCAGAGCTTCCCGTCCTCGGCATTTGATTGGCCCAGTTGGGGGCGCTCTAAGGGAAGTGTCAGTGAACCGCCCCTCCCTGGCCAACCGCTTCTAGCAGAAGACAGTTAAAGGCTGCGGAGATGTCTCTGGGGAAGAGTGTGAACCGCGCGGCCCGACCGCCGGGTCACGACAACCAGACGCCCCCAGGCTGCCCTGGCCTATTGGGCCTTTCCTGGGGTTCAGGACTGAGAATCAAGGGCCCGTTGCAGGCCTGGGAAACACCCTTGCTGGTGGGCGAGAAGCCCAGGGTGTGTCCCATGGCCACCCCCTTCACCCCTCCCTCCCATGGGGCCACCAACCCTCGTCTGGCAGCCAAGAGGAAGATTTATGGATGCTTCCTGGAGAAATGAGAATTGGGTTCACTCCTCACATCCCAGAGACTAACCAAAGAGTCTGTCGTCTTCCCTGGGAGGAGGTGGGGGGGGGGGGGGTGAGGCGGTTTACAGGCGGCCTGCACATTCACTTTCTGCAGCCCCAGGTCGCTCTCCGGGCATCCTCAGAAGGAGGGGTAGCTCCTCTAGTCAGAGAAGGGGAAACTGAGGCTCACACTGCCTCCCTCTTCTCTTCTTCCCCACTTCTCCCCAGCTTTGCTGAAGACAGCGCTTTAAGGCAGATCCGTGCTTTCCAGAAAGAGGAAGCAGGGCCTGGAGGTTGGGACTGACAGGAGAGTCAGCCCTAGGCACATACAGGCCTTGGCTGTTTGCCTCCCCTGTGTCTGGCTCCCAGACCTGGCTGAATACACGGCCTGTCTCCTGCTCCTCCTCTCCAAGGCAGCCCTAACTTCCTCCCCGAGGCTCAGTAGGGGACCGCTGGGCTCAGAAACTGGGAATGGCCGGCCTGAAATGGAATGAATGGGGCAAGTGACAGGGTTTGGAGGGAAGATAGACCAAGACTGTTCAGGGGGAGATTAGAAGAGAGGAAAGACAGAGAGGAAGGCTCAGTGGCTTCCAAGAGCCCCTCCTCCAAGTTCCACCCAGGCAGTTGACAGTCCAGCTGTCACTCACTGATCGCATGCCACTTGCCCTCGGGCAGTGCCCCCACCTTTCCTTCTGCAAGCAGGCCCACCCCACACTGCCATTCTCCACACAGCTGCTAGGGGGAGCCATTAATTTACAACTCCAATACAGAGCCGGCACTCCCAACATATTCTTCCATGGCTCTCCATTGCCCAAAATGGCCTGGCTCCTGCCTATCTAGCCTCTTCCCATTCTCCAGTCAGGGCCACTCAACTCCAACCACAGTGGCGTCCTGGGTGCCATCCCTGTCCCTACCTCAGAGACTTTGCTCTTCCACCCGGCATGCCCTCCCCGCAAATTCTGTCTCTTTCAGGTTTCGGTTTCAGAGTCACTGGCTGGGGTGGGGGTGGGGTCTCCTCTGACCGTCAGTCTATCATAGCCACTTTCCCCAGGGCCTTTCTAGTGCAGCATCTTGCTTTAACTTCAGACAACTGAATTTTCTGAGATATTGTTTTGTCTGGTTTGCATGTTAGGAGTGTTGGAGGCCAGCCCCTGTGGCATGATGCCTGGCCTACAGAAGGTGCTCAGGAAACGCGTGGGATGGACGGATGATGGATGGATGGACGGATGGATAGATGGATGAATGAACAAATGAACGAAGCCCCATGGGCCCCCGAGGGTAGAGGCACCTAAACTCAGCTTAGTCCCAAACTACAGCTGAGGTTGGAGACGCCTCTGGTCGCTAGCAGCCCCCTGACTAGCGAAGCCCAGCGCGTTTCCGTGGAGACAGCGACAGGACCCGCCCCCGCCCTCGGGCTGCAGTCTGGCCTCCTTATCTGGCGGTGGAATGTGCGGTATCTACACTCACTCCCGCCGGGGCCGCGCCTCCTCTCTCGCGACAGTCACACGCGAGGAATCCCTACATCTCCCGTGGGGGTGGGGAACGCCTCTCCTCACCCCCCCCCCAAAGGGGCTTCGTCTCGTTACCCGGAGGACTTAGGGGCGGGGAGGGGGGGTGATCCCAGCTGCGGCCACACGGCCAATAACCGAACTGCCGTCGCGCCACGCGGGGTGACCGTGGGCTCACTGTGGCTCGGAGACTCTTAGTAGGACAGAGTCGGGGGAGGGTGTGGAAATCCCCGGGTGAGTCAACTCGTGCCAGAGGAGGGGGCGAGATTCCGACACTCTGCTGGGCCCGGGACCACGCGGGGTTCGCATCGCCGCCCCATCCCTGGGCCCCGGGAGAAAGACGAGGCGTCGGAGCCACGCAGCCGCGTTCCCATTCCTTCCAGAACAAAGCCACGACTCCCGCGGGTGACTGAAAAGACGAACTACTCGGGGAAACTGAGGCACGGAGACCGTCCTGCAGGCGGTGGAGCAGAGCGCCCACGCGGGGGACCCCGCCCCTCGGCTTGCAGGCTCGCCGGCGCGCTGCACCTCCCGCTCTCGCCCAGCCCTGTTCCCCGATACGCACTACCCGAGCCCCCTCGGATCTGCCTCCCAGTCTCGGGCCGAAAGCGCTCGGATTCCGCCTTGCGCTCGGCGCCAACTTCCTGTCCCTGAGGAAGGCGGGGAGCTCAGTGTGGGGGTTCGCGGGCTAGGCTGCAGGGGCCGCCCGGAGTCGCGGAGAAGGTTCGCAGTGACCACTCCCTCCGTGCAGCAGGAGCACGGGCGGCGCGTGCGCGCCCGGGTGCGCCCCAACCCTGGCCTGTCCCCCCAGCTCCGATCCTGGGACTCCGGGGACCCGGGCGGGTCTTTTCTGCCTTCCCCTCGCCCCGCACACTCACCTGGTTGGGCAGGCCCGGGTCCCTGCTCTGATCGGAGGCGCTTTGGCGTCTGTGTCCCCGGGACGGCCTCGGCAGGGGCTGAGACTGCCCGCCGGGCTGGGGCAGCGTCCCGGGGCGGGGGACCTGGGACGGAGCGGGGAGGGACAGACACCGCCTCGCCCCCCCACTCGCCCCGCCCTCTTCTCCTCCCCTTTCCGGCGCGGCTGTAATGAATTTCAGATGTGCGGGTCCGCGGGGGCGCGCGCTGGGGACCGCGAGGGAGGCACGCGGGGTCCCTTTGTCCACCGTCCCACCTCTCGCCCAGCCCCTCCCAGCCCCTACTCCTGAGAACCAGCCGGCGTGTGACGTCACACGACTCCGTGATGTCACGTCTCTTCTGGCCAGGTGTCTTCAACCTGAAACAACTGTCTTTGATTGCAGATATACCCTTGGCCCATTCCCTGGGGCCTTGGAATTGGAGGAGACCATGAGATCCCCTTCATCTGCCCAACAAGGAGCCACTGAAGCACTTTTGTGTCTTTGGAACTCTGAGTTCCAACAGCAAATAATCAAGTTCCTACTATGTGCCAGCCCTGCCCCAAAGACAGGATTCATTTTTGCCTTGATAAGACCTCAGAACTCGGATAAGACCCCTAGAAACTTCCGGAGCACCCAACAGTCTCCCCTGCCTCTGCCCTTGCTGTGGGCAACCCGACAGGCAGGCCCAGGCTCATCCTGCCTTCCGAATTGGGGCCCGGTCTTCGATCCAGTTCTTGGGTTTCCCTCTCTTTTCTTTATTCAGCTTTTCCGGGGCACCTCTGGGTGCCTGAAATGACACCTTCATTTACTGATGTCCACACACGTGTATGGGAGAAATCAGCACTAGACAAGGGAGCCCCTCATTCCTTCAACAAATATTTTTGGCGGACCTACTGGGCACAGCAGTAAACAAAACAGGAGGAGAAAAAAAAAGTCCTCACCTTCAGGGAACTAATGTTCAGGTGTGAGAGACAGCCTTTGAGGAGGGTACAATTTGTGAAAATGTATATATAACCTTTTATGTTTATTTGCCGGATAACATTAAGCATTTGCTATGTGCCAGAGACTATTCTAAAAGGCTGGGGATACATCAGGAACAAACCAGACAAAAGTGGCTGGAGCTGACGGTCTACGAACTGTGCTCAGAATACCCAGAATATTGCAGCCAGAAGAAACTAGTGAATTTCCTGGGAGAGGAAGTGAAGGACAGGGCGCGGGAGGGAGGCTGCTTTCACTCTGTGAATCCTCTCCGACCTTTTGATGTGTTTTAACGTGCACATGTGCCAATGCCAATAATGATTGACTGCAACAGGGGTCCAGCTCTTGATTTTGGCTCAGATCATGATCTCAGCGTCGGTGAGATCAAGCCCCACCTCCCG
The DNA here is from genome assembly GCA_004023845.1 of Helogale parvula. Classification (NCBI taxonomy): domain Eukaryota; kingdom Metazoa; phylum Chordata; class Mammalia; order Carnivora; family Herpestidae; genus Helogale; species Helogale parvula. The sequence continues at coordinate 17,731 of PJEM01013780.1, forward strand.
CAGTGCACTGACAATGCTGAGCCTACTTGGGATCTCTCCCTCTCTCTCTGCCCTTCCTCAGCTTGCACACAGGCTCTCTCTCTCTCTCTCTCTCTCTCTCTCTCTCAAAATAAATAAATAAAAATAGACTGCTGGAGACATACTGTAATAAAAAGAGAGAGGTTCAGTGCACTTTATGTACATCATACCTCAATAAAGAATGTTGAAATGCAAAATGACAAAAAAGGATGTCTGCACTCCTGCATTCATTGCAGCATTATTCACAATAGCCAAGATATCTAAGCAACCTAAGTGTCAGTGGAGGAATGGATAAAGAAAAGGTGGCATGGGGGTCCCTGGGTGGCTCAGTCAGTTAAGTGACAGAATTTTTCCTAATTAAAAAAAGTTAATATTTTTATCTGAGAGAGACAGGGAGAGAGAGAATGGTTGGGGGAGGGGCAGAGAGAGAGACACACAGAATCTGAAGCAGGCTCCAGGCTCTGAGCTGCCATCAAAGAGCCTGATGCGGGGCTCGAACTGACTAACTGTAAGATGGTGACCTGAGCCGAAGTCGGCGCTTAACCGACTGAACCACCCAGGTGCTCCAACTAGCCATGAATGAACCCTTTTGCAAGGTATACATATGATAAATCAACATGATGTACACTTTGAATATCTCACAGTTGGGGCGCCTGGGTGGCTCGGTCAGTTAAGTGCTGACTTCCGCTCAGGTCACGATCTTACGTTAGTCAGTTCGAGCCACGTTGGGCTCTGTGCTGACAGCTCAGAGCCTGGAGCCTGCTTCATATTGTGTCTCTTTCGCTCTCTGCCCCTCCCCCACTCGTGCTCTGTCTCTCTCTCAAAAATAAAATAAGCATAAAAACATTTTAAATATCTCACAGTTTCATATGTCAGTGATACCTCAGGAAAGCCGAAATTAAAATCAAAAGGGGGGATGGGCACCTAGGTGGCTCAGTCGGTTAAGCCTCTGACTCTTGATTTCTGCTCAGGTCATAATTCACAGGGGTGACGTCAAGCCCCATGCCTGGGATTCTCTCTTTCCCTCCATCTCTGCCCCTCACTTCAAAATAATAAATAAATAAACATGAAAAAAGTAATTAAGGCTGCTTGATACCCAGACAACGCAACCAATAGAAGGAAGAGGTTTGGCCCACTCTTCCGCATGTATACTATACTTCGTCAGAAGTGCTGAGAAAGCAAAGCAACACAAAAGAAATCAAAATTGATCCACTTCTGCCTATTAAGTAAAAACGGAGGAGTCTCGATATGAACCTTCAACGCGTTAAGTTGAAAAAAACCACAGCGTAAATCAGTTTGCATCGTATGCCTGCCTGTCCAGGTGTATTAATAAGGGCTGTATAAATACGCACACATTTGCCTGTGGGCCCCCAGGCCAACTCCGCGAGGAGGCACAAGACGACGGTCACGGCGGTTGCCCTCGGGGAAGGAACCGGGGCCAGGGGAACAGGGAGGGGGGCCAGATTTTTATGGTGTACCCTGGAGGCCTGTTTGAAATTTTTAGCTCATACCACCAATTTGAAAAATTGAGGGGCACCTGGGTGGCTCAGTCCGTTGAACATCCGACTCTTGATTTTGGCTCAGGCCATGATCTCATGTTTTGTGGGATGGAGCCCCAAGTCAAGCTCCATGCTGACAATGTGGAGCCTGCTTGGGATTCTCCCTCCCTCCCTCCCCCCCCTCCTTCTTTCCGCCTCTCCCCTGCTTGTGGTCGCTCTGTCTCTCTCTCAAAATGAATAAACAAACTTTAAAAAATTGGCAAGGACATGAAAAATCAAAGAGGTAACAAGTCACCAGACTTCTAGTCACAAAATTATTCTTGTAATAAAAAAATAATAAATATTACCAATAATATAAGCAATAACATGACTAATAAACATACCGATGTTATTATTCAACATCTTGCTATTAAATAAATTTGTATTAATAATAAACATTTAAAAGAATTTTTTTAACGTTTTATTTATTTTTGAGAGAGAGAGAGAGAGACAGTGTGAGCAGGGGAAGGTCAGAGAGAGGGAGACACAGAATTGGAAGCAGGCTCCAGGCTCTGAGCTGTCAGCACAGAGCCCGATGCGGGGCTCGAACCCCTGAACTACGAGATCATGACCTGAGCCGAAGTCTGCCGCTTACCCGACTGAGCCACCCAGGCGCTCCTAAATATATTTTTAAAAAGAGCAAACATATTTAACTTATTAATAAAGAAATGAACACTGAAAAGCAGCACATTGGGGCACCTCCTTGGCTCAGTTGGTAGAGCATGAGACTCTTGATCTCAGGGTCCTGAGTTCAAGCCCCACACTGGGCATACAGCTTACTTAAAAGAAGAAAGAAGAAGGGACACCTGGGTGGCTCGGTCAGTTAAGTGTCTGACCTCGGCTCAGGTCATGATCTCACAGGTTCATAAGTCTGAGCTCCGTGTCAGGCTCTGTGCTGACAGCTCAGAGCCTGGAGCCCGCTTCGGATTCTGTGTCTCCCTCTCTCTCTGCCCCTCCCCTGCTTGCACTCTGTCTCTCTCAAAAATAAACATTTTTAAAAAGCCTAAAGAAAAAAGAATCGCTGTATAAATGCTCTGAATATGTACACAGCATGTATATTTCATGGAACATTCGGTGCTGCCTCTGGCTACAGCGTGTTGTTGGTTTCTAAACTGTTCTAATACAGGTAGCAGGGCTTCGATGGAGAGATAAGAACAGTCAGAGAATGACTTTGCTCCTTGTATTGAGCTCCATTTCAGCGTCCAGTCACCGCTGGGCCAGACCTTGGGGTCCAACCGGGCCTCAGCAAAACCTCACCGAAACCTCTGATGAGCCATGTGAGCTGAGTGTTGTTCAGACAACCTCTAGAATCCAGGTGTTCAACCCACGGGGCACAAAGCGCAAAGCAAACTAGGTCCTCTCCTCGCCGGGGGAGCTATCGGAGCGGAAATCTCAGCCCTCTGCGGGGACCTGAAGGCTAGAAAGGAAGTGCCCCCCCCCACCCCACACACACTTGCCGGCTGGCTCAGCAGTTGCCACCGCCCCTCCAGGGACCTGTGGTGGGCGGGAATATCAAGGCCACAGACACATCCGGCTGTCTGTAGGGGGATCATGGCTCCTAGACAAAGGTGATGTCCCCAGGGACACACGGATCCGCCAGCAGACATCGGCCTCCCCCTCGCCTCCCCCCACCTCCCACTTCTGGGTCAACTCAGGGTCTTGGCTGAAGGAACGGGCCTGGAAAGAACTGGGAAACACTGCAGGCCTAGACTTCCTGATGGTCTGGGAGGTCAAGGGGAAAGCTGAGCCCTGCCTAGGGGCCCCTGCATGAGAGAACAGTGGAAGAGGAATGAAACCGGGGCCCCCTTTCCTTGGGGACCTCCCAGGCAGGGGAAAAGAGGAGAAGGACTAGACTTGGACCAGCCTCCGCTAATTACAGGGCCACTGAGGATAATGGCTCACTCCCCGCGACACAGATAGACAGTGCTGGGCGCGGCTCTTCGGATCCTCACGACTCCAGCAAGGTGGTATTATTCTTATCGTCACCCCACTGTTTTTAATAGACCTTGTTTTGGGGTGCCCGGGTGGCTCAGTCGCTTAAGCGTCTGGCTTCAGCTCAGGTCATGATCTCACAGTTTGTGGGTTTGAGCCCCATGTCAGGCTCTGTGCTGACGGCTAGCCCAGAACCTGGAGCCTGCTTCCAATTCTGTGTGTCCCTCTCTCTCTGCCCCTCCCCTGCTCGTGATCTGTTTCTGTCTCTCAAAATAAATAAACGTTTAAAAAAAAAATAGACCTTGTTTTTTAGAATAGTTTTAAGTTCAGAGCAAAACCGAGGGGAAAGTACAGAGACTTCCCATCTATCTTCTGCCCCCACACATGTACAACCTTCCCACTTGCCAAGTCCCCCCAGACTGGCCCATTCGTTATGACGGAGGGACCTCTCGTCATCCAGAGTCCATAGTTTACATTGGGTGCATGCTTGGGTTCAGACGAACGCATAATGAATATAGCCACCATTAAGGCATCGCACGGAGTAGTTTCACTGCCCTAAAAATCCTCTGTGCTCCGCCGGTTCATCCCTCCCTCCCTCCCCGCTAACTCCTGGCAAGCTCATCTATTTACTGTCCTCATAGTTTCGCCTTTTCCTCATCACCTCATTTTAAAGACAAGGAAATCAAAGCACGCAGCAGTGGCAGGATTTGAACTAGAACTCCTTGCCCTCTTTCTCCTCCTGCGTCCCCACCCCAGCCCCGAGCCAGGGACCCCCATCCCTGCCCCAGTGGGTGGAAACAGGAGGGCGGTGCTTACCACTCGCTTACCACTCTGGACCATATCCCATCACTGGTGAGATGTGGAACATTCTTCTCCTTAATCCCTCCAGCCGCCCTGGGCCTCCACAGTCCTCCCCAACCCCCAGCTCTTGGCTTTTGGCAGGAGGAACTGCATGGGGAGAAGTGTCTGAGACAGGTCCCAAGTTTCTCGTCGTCGTTACCGCAGCGCTGGGGGAAGGGCCCGGAGTGCAGAGAAGCCTTCCAGATGCTGATCTTGGCAGGCGGTGGAGCTCGCCTGCCCTGTAGGCTCGGGGCCCACTCTCGCCTTGGGGCCCACTCTCGCCTCGGGGATGGGCTGGGAAGGCTCCCTTCAGAAGCCAGCCCCTGACGCATCGCATCTGCTGGCAGATACAGTCATGGTCCTTCCAGCCTAGGAAGGGGGGGCCCTCTCCTCTGGAGCGGGAGCGTCAGAGGCCAGCATCTCAGCAGCCCCTCCCCCCAGAATAGCAATAAGAGCTGACTCCGATATGATATAATGCATTGGTTACTGTCCTAAGTGCATTGTGAATATCAATTCATCCGAATCTCACAGCCGCTCCCTCGACCAGAGAACGGATAGACAGAGTGCAGCACTTACACAGGAGACCACTCAAGGATACAATCTTTGTCACCACTGGCTCCCAGAGGGAGGAACGTGTGACATATAACAACACAGATGGATCTCCCATGCGTTATCAGGAGGGAAGGGTAGCCAGACCCAAAAGGCCACGTACTTTAGGATGCCATTTCTATGACATTCTAGAAAAGGCCAAACTGCAGGGGTGGTGAACAGACCCGTGGCTGGCAGGAGCTGGGGAGAGCATGGAGGGGTCCCTGGATGGCTCAGTCGGTTAAGCGTTCGACTCTTGATTTTGGCTCAGGTCATGATCTCACGGTTCGTGAGATCGAGCCCCACACTGGGCTCTGTGCTGGGAGTGAAGCCAGCTTGGGATTCTCTCTCTCCCTTTCTTTTTCTGCCCCTGGCCTGCACTCTCTCTTGAAATAAATAAATAAACATTAAAAAGCAGGGGGCACCTGGGTGGTTCAGTTGGTTAAGCGCTGGACTCTTGGTTTTGGCTCAGGTCAGGATCTCATGATTGGTGAGTTCAAACCCCGTATCGGGCTCTGTGCTGACAGTAAGGAGTCTGCTTGTGATTCTCTCTCCCTCTCTCTCTGCCCCTCTCCTGCTTGCTCTTTCTGTCCCTCAAAATAAATTAATAAAGTTCAAAAAAAAGGGAGGCACAGTGGGAACAATCCTGTATGTCGACTGTGGTGGTGGTTACATGACGACACAGGTTTGTGGGAGCTGGAAGAACCGTACACATAAATGGTACCTTAAAGCAAACAAACAAATCACAAATGCCTCGCGGCTGCCTTACGTCAACCAGGGTCTACGCAGGCAACTGGAAATATCTCAGACAGAGAGGATTCAGCACAGGGCTGGGGCATATAGATGAGACCCCAAAGTTGGGGAAAGGGTTAGACTATTTAGAAATTAGCAGATAGGGAGGCCATATCCAGTGGGAGAAGCCGACAGGGAGAATTACCCTGCTCTCCTGTCCTACCCCTCTCTGGTCTGCCCTCAGTGCTAAGCCTGAGCAGAAGCCATGGGCTAGGAGATGGCGCATGCAAGGGGCAGCCCCAAGTCGTGGGGTGCAGCAGAGCAGGGAATGGGGGACCGGAAGGCCCACGGCCCACACAACCGTGTGAGAAAGAGTAATTATAGTCCCATTTTACAGAGGAGGAAACTGAGGCCCGGGGAGGCCAGGTGCCCTGCCAAGGGGTTCAAGCCCCCTTTATTTTTTTCTGCTCCACTTCCCATCTGGGCTGCACTGGAGGGAACTGAAGGTAATGGAAATGTCTATGCAAATCAGGCCCATCCCCAGGGGCTGGTGGGGCGTGCTGCCAGCGTGTTTGGCGGTGATGACCACAAACTAAGCTGCACACAAACACGCAGATGCTTTGGCAGTGATGGGGGGCAGCTCTCCCCAGGAGGCCAGGCCCCTCACCAAGCTTGCACCCATGCCTGGCGCCTCCTCTCTGACCACGGCCCCCAATATTCCATCCTTGACCTCCCTCCGGCCTTTGTGAAACGCCTCGCACAGTGCTGGGGGACTAGGAAAGGCCAGAGGTTGCAGGGGGTCCCCCAGCCTCCAGCGTGTGCTCCCTAGGTTGCTATCATGCCCGTGGCTGGCAGACATCCTCTCGGGGCTGCAACGCTGACATCTGCCACAGGCCCAGGGACAGAGGTCACCTGCAGTGGAGCCTTTGATCCACAGGAGTGGGCTAGAAACATCGACCTTTGACTTCCACCCAGGCTTGGGCCAAAATGGTCAAACGTTGAGACTTGCCCTATGCGGGTCTCAAGGTCATTACCTCTCTTTCATTAAGGCTCACAATCAATATGCTGGTGGCGGATTCCTGGGCCAACTTCTTTCTCTACCTCACATTGGTTCCGTCACTATGTCCTGAGAACATTCTGGGTGCTTGCCACCCTTCTTAGCGATGAGGCCCAGCAGTGAAAGAAATAAAGACCTGGGGGGCGCCTGGACGGCTCAATCGGTTAAGCATCAGACTTCGGCTCAGGTCACGATCTCATGGTTTGTGGGTTCGAGCCCTGCGTCGGATTCTATGCTGACAGCTCAGAGCCTGGAGCCTGTTTCAGATTCTGTGTCTCCCTCTCTCTCTGACCCTCCCCCACTCGTTCTCTGTCTCTCTCTGTCTCAAAAATAAACTATTAAAAAAATTAAAAAGAAAAGAGAAATAAAGACCTGATCCTCCAGGAGCTGGTGTCCTAGCCGGGCAGGCAGGGGGAGACAGGCAAGAATCAAGACAAAGAAGAACATGATATCGTCGGTTAGAATGTGGTAGACACGCTGGAAACAATGATATTTATTGGGAAGACATATGAGGATGTGGGGTAGGAAGGCAGCAGTGACTTTAGACCCAGGGTCACCTGAGAAGTGACTTTTGAATAAAGACGTGAAGGAGGTGAGGGAGTGAGTCAGGCAGATATTTAAGGAAGAGAGATCCAGGGAGAAGGAAGCACCAGAGCAAAGGCCCTGAGGCTGGCATCAGACTGACAGGCTCTCGTGAGAAGACAGGGTGGCCTGAACCACTGAGTGATAAAGGGCGAGGGTGGAAGGAAGGGCGGACACGTCTGGCAAGGCCTTGAGGGCTGCATGAGGACTCTGGCTTTTGCTCATAGTGAAATGAGAGGCATGGAGAGAGGGTTCTGAGCAGAGAAGGGGCGTGATCTGATCCAGGTGTGTGCGTGGAGGGGAAAAAACACTGTAGGGAGTGGGGATGGAAGGACAGAGAAGTCTGATCCTTCACATGGCTCCGTAGAGAAGGGTTTGTGGCTCTCCCACTTATAATGATGAGGAGACCAAACTCTTCAAAGAGCTAACCAGTTGCCCAAGGATACCTGGCCAATTACTGACACCCCCTGGATTTGAACCTGTGTCTATGTGACTACAGTGTCATTGGGTATATATATATATATATATATTCGGTACCTGGTGTGCCTGAGGCATCCGGGGGAATGGAGATCTTGAGACCCAGGAGACAAAGGGAGGGCTTTCTCTGTTTCTAGTAAGACCCCTGCAACAGGAGGATGAGCAAAGGAAATCACTCGAAAAACATGTATCGAGCCCCTGCTGCGATACAGGCACTATGTTGGGTGCTGGGGCTACAGCAGGGAAGGAGACAGAGCAAAATTTCTGTCCTAAGCGTTTATACTCGAATGCGGGAGACAGACAAATGCATTAAACCCCCCAGAAATTACAGAGGATATTAGAAGATAAATACTGGTAGAAAAAAAAAATAGACAGGGTAAGGGCCAGGAGTGGGGGTTGCAATTTTGAATAGGGTGGTCAGGACAGGTTTCTTGGAGGAGGTCATGTGTGAGCAAAGAATTGCAGGAGGTGAGAGACAGGGCCATGTGGAGACCTAGGAAAAGTATGTTCCAGGCTGAAGGGACAACAGTGCAAACAAAGGCCCTGCGGTGGGTTCAACTTGAATGAATTGTCGTCAGGAAGGTCCACCCAGCCACCTTGGAGCTCTCCCACTCTCTCCCCACTTGCAGCCTTTGAGATCCTGTTTTTTCAGTCTGGAACACCTTTTCTCTGGACAAACTCCTGATGGACCCTTAAACCTTAGCTCTCAGGTCACAGCTTTAGGGAAGTCACCTCTGAGACCCCTGGCCCCAGGGGTGAAGGGTTCATCCCCTGGCTCCCACAGACCCTGTAGACCTCCCTTCCTGTATTCTGATTTCTCATCTTCCGCTTAATGTCTTAATCTATCTTAATGTCTGCTGGATTTACCTACGCGGTACGCAGTAGGTGGCTAATAAATCATTAAGCAACTAAGTACTGTTCCATCATTTGTTACATGAAACCCAAACTTCCTGGCACAGGACAAGACTTGTAAATCTGCCTGTGAAATCATAAACTGGTTCTGGCAGGAGACACATGGTTTGTTGTAGTGGCTTTTGGGAGAGGAACCGGGAGGGGCAGAGGTGACAGAGACTGGAGCAGACATTTCATTCTACTTATACTTTTGTTGTAACTGTTCACATTTTCTTTACCCTGTGTGTGAATTACCTATGCAAACATAAAATGAATGAATAACATTCTACAACACAAAGGGTTTAAAGACTTTTGTAAGTTACAAAGTAGGTGGAGTTTTAAATTCACATCCACAATTATTCCAGCAGGGATAGAGAACACGTGAAATACAGTGTAAATTTTTATTAATACTACACAAAAATATCTATGATACATATCAGATGCAAAAAAAACCCACAAACCAGCACCCACCCACATCTTTAGCATAGCATTCAAGTCCACCTTATCCCTGCCTTGGCTCTTGCCTTGTTTTGATGACAAAACTTACCTTCAATAATAACAAAAATAATAATACCACTATTAAGTGTTCACTTCGTGAAAGGCATGGCGGGTTTGGCCTTCAGCATTTCACTGAAGTCTCACGACCTCCCCATTTTCCAGATGAAGAAACTGAGGTTGGCTCCCACACGACTTTCTAGGCCACTAAGCTCCTGGGCCAGGGCACCCTAGCAAACTTGGCGAGGCGGCGAAGCGAGGGGTTCGTGACGCCCTCTGGAGGTCATGCGGGGAAAGTGGCCAACAACCTAAAAATGAACATTTGAATTTCGGTTATAAGGATGCGCAACGATAGAGGCGATCCAGGATCTGAGCACTCCCCACTTCGCTCTATTTTCGGAGAGCGGTCTGACAGCGGACCGCACCCTGGCTAGGAGGTGGAGAAGACAAGACCTAATCTTTGTTTGAGGGGGAACATACCCCTGCTTTGGGGCTTCTGAGAGGAGAGGCACGGTCCCCCAGGCTCAGTCCGAAGGGCTTTCTGTGGGAGATAAGGCCCTGCACTTAAACACACAAAAGCACGGTATTGGAAACCCCAAAACCTCAGAGATTCTAGTAAGCTACTAGGGCCGCGGAGGAGCGTGGAGGGCGTGGCCGACATCAAAAGCGTAACAGTCATTGGTCACGTTCTCTTAGAACCCGCCCCAGAACCGCCCAGACATAGGCGGGCCACTTTTCCAAGCTTAGCGCTTATTGGCTGAACTAGAAGAGTACCTTCCGGCACTGAGGTCTCATTGGTTGAACTCTTGCTCTTAGGGGGCGGGACCCCAAAAGAGAGCTGGGCGTGTGCAGGGGGCGCGGCTACTTGCTGGAAGTGGCGTTCCAGGTGTAGCAGAGGGTCCCGTAGGCCAGGCGTGAAAATTGGGGCCTGGGAGTTAGTCTTGGGCGGAGGTGGAGGCACGCTGGGCCAGGCCCCGCCGTCTTCGCTCTTGCACACTCAGCTTTCCAGAGCCGAGCCGAGCGGGGTGGGCGGTGTCGCGGGCGTGATGTCATCGCCAGGCGTCGCGCACACCCAGAAGGAGCCGTGACCTCTCGGCGTGGGAGCTGCGGCACAATGCTGCAGCTAGTACGGGCCGGGGCGCGGGCCTGGCTTCGGCCCACCGGCTGCCGGGTGAGGCCGGGGACTGGGGACGGGACTGGAGGACAAGGTTGGAGGTTCCGGGCGTCGTTGCTCACCCTCGTCCCCCGTTTGCAGGGCCTGAACGCGCTGGCGGAAGAGGCGGTGCACCCGGCGGCCAAGCCAGAGTCCGTAGTTAGCGCGGGTGAGGTTGCCAGGGTCGCCCTAGGAGGGGCTGCACGGCGATCGGGACCCCTGCCCCTCGGCCCTGACCCTTGACCTCCCAATCACTTCAGGTCCCCAGGCGCCCGTGCTGCGCAGGTGCGAGCTCCCGGTCCTCGCGACCCGGCGTCCGGTGCAGGCATGGGTGGAGTCCCTGAGGGACTACCAGCAGGAGCGTGTGGGTCTGACCGAACTCCACCCCGAAGTCTTCTGCACGGCGCCCAGGTGAGTGGGCGTAAAATGGTGGACTGAGTGCCAGGGGACGAGCCGCGGGGCTTTAGGAATCAGGATGACCCGGGCTCGAGCCTCGGTTTCTCCACCGGGGATCGTGATTTTCTCAGCTCCAGAGTTGTGTGAGGTTGACATCTAAGAGGCAGCATCCCCGAGGAGTTAGGAACCCTGAGTGACTGGGTTCAAATCCCTGCCTTCCCCTCGTGTGTTTCCGTGTTCCCCATCCTGCCAAACCTCGAGTTTGCGGTGATGATGAAGTGAGTTAATTCTGGCGCATGAGAAGTTCTGTAAATATATCGATCATCGTTGCTGTTAATTGAGTTTTGTAAAAATGGGCACCAACAACAGCTAAGCCCGAACTATGTGCCTGGCAGAGCCTATTTGCAGTTTGGTTAGGTAAAGCCTCATAGCAACCCTAGGTTCAGTTATTCTTGCTTTGTAGATAAGAAAACTGAGAGCACAGACAGGTTAAGAAATTTGCTCAGCGTCACACAGTTTGTAAGATTTAAAGCCAGGAGGGGCACCTGGGCAGTTCAGTCGGTTGAACATCTGACTTCAGCTCAGGTCATGATCTTGCGGTTTGTGAGTTCGAGCCCCCCATCGGGCTCTGTGCTGACAGCTCGGAGCCTGGAGCCTGTTTTGGATTCTGTGTCTCCTTCTCTCTCTTTCCCTTCCCTGCTCCTCTCTGTCTCTCTCTGTCAAAAATAAATAAACATTAAAAAATGAAAAAGAAAAACAGATTTATAACCAAGATCTCAACCTTACATGGACCAACTCCTTGAGCTGGTTCTGGCTTGCCAAAGCATGATACTTCTGAAGTGCATCATATCTGCCCCATGGAAGTTAATTTATTACTATTACTGATATTGGTATGGTTTGCCCCCTGCTTTTCCAGAGTCCCAATCTAGTAGAGGGTGACAAAATTAAATTAAAATAGCATATACAGAAGGGCGCCTGCATGGCTCAGTCTGAATCGTCCGACTTCGGCTCAGGTCATGATCTCACAGCTCATGAGTTCCAGCCCCGCTTCGGGCTCTGTGCTGACAGCTTAGAGCCTGGAGCCTGCTTTGGATTCTGTGTCTCTCTCTATCTCTCTCTCTGCCCCTCCCCTGCTCATGCTCTGTCTCTCCTTCAGAATAAATAAACATTGTAAAAACAACAACATATGCAGAGTCCAAATCTAGTAGAGGGTGACAAAATTAAGTTTAAAACAACATGGGGGTGCTTGGCTGGCTCAGTGGGTTAAGCATCTGACTCTTGATCTCTGCTCAGGTCAAGATCCCACAGTTGGTGAGTTCGAGCCCCACGTTGGGATCTGCGATAACAGGGCAGAGCCTGCTTGGGATTTTCTCTCTCCCTCTCTCTCCCTCTCTCCCTCTCTCTCCCCCTCCCCCTCTCTCTCTCTCTCCCCCTCCTCTGCGTGCATGCACTTTTTCTCTCTCTCAAAATAAATAAACTTAAGAAAAAAAATTAAAAACAACATATTTTGTTTATATCCTATAAACACTTAGGCAGCATCTGCTATGTGCCAGGTTCCACTCTAGGTGTTGGGAATACAGCCGGGACTGAGCACCGAGGTTGCCAGCGTCGCTTGCAGTCTAGAGCAGGGGTCAGCAGACCTCTCCTGTGAAGGGCCAGCTAGTAAATATTTTAGGCGCTGCAGGCTGTAACGTCGCCATGGCAACCACTCAATCTCGGATGTAGGGCAAGAGCAGCCCGGGGCAGTTTGTGAGCAAAAGCGGAGTCGTGTCCCAGTAACGCATATTGCCAGGACCACATATTGCCAGGACCAGGCAGCAGGCCCGACGTGGCCTCCTAGCCATGCTTTGCCAACTGCTGGCAGTCATGTCCGATGTAGCCGGATTGACCCGGAGTGACGCGTGTGATTTACATTCTGCTACTAGCCACGCTTAGGGAAAAAAATAGGAAGAAACGATAACTTATATGGTTTAACCTGCCGTGTCGAAAATATTGTTGTTTCAACATGTGGCACTGGACGCATTTCAGGTGTTCAACAGCCACACCTGTGGCCAGTGTCCATTGAATGGAATCATGGGGCTAGAGAGGCAAACCAGTCCAGGAGGAGGGTGGCCGCGAGTGAGCAGGGAGAGAGGTACTGTGAGAAGCGGGAAGAGGTAGCTCCCTTCCTGCAAGGAGCCTCCGCTTGGAGATGTTGTTTGGGCCGAGGACGGAACCAGCCAGGGGAAGAGCATTTCAGGCAGTGGGAACAGTAAGCGCAAGGGCACGGAGGCTGGAGGCTGGAGGCTGGACCCCAGACCTCATCTGGAGCGGGCCTGGAGGTGGTGCGACCTGTGGCCGAGGGGGGCAGGGGCGGGTCCCACAGCCCCTGGAACCGGAAGGGAGGAGCCCCTGCTTGCGTCTGGGGAGGTTGGGGACGACTTCAGTGGGAGGTGGG
>PJEM01013781.1:0-38911 GCA_004023845.1 Helogale parvula
CGTAATAGCATCAAAGAAACAAAACGTTAGGTACAAACCTAGGAAACAAGTATAAGATCTCTATGCTAAACCCCAGGAAAGGCTGGTGGAAGAAAGCAGAGAAGACTTGAGTGAGCAGAGAGATGTACCATATTCATGGATGGGAAGGCTCCACATGGTAAAGGTGTCATTTCTCCCCAGGTTGCTCTCCAGATTGAATGCACTTCCAGTCAGAGTCCCAGCAGGATTTTGTTTAGATACACATCTATATATATAGCAAACTGGTTCTAAAACTATACAGAAATGCAAAAGAACCAAAAAAGACAAATAATTGTGGAAAAGAAGAATAAAGTTTGAAGAGGCACATCACTTGATTTTAAGATTTCTATACAGTAATAGTAATCACAGGAGGGTGGTGGTAGAGGAGAGAGAGACACATACCCCGATGGAACCTACCACATCCAGAAATAGGCCTACCCAAATATGGTCAGCTGACTTTTGAGAAAGGTGCAAAGACCACTCATGGAGTAAAGATCGTCTTTTCAACAAAATGTTATTGGGGCAACGCTTCTCCGTCCCCTCCCAAATGAATCTCAACCCAAATCAGACCTTATAATTCAAAATGCGTTAACTCAAAAATTAACTCACAATGGATTTTAGATCTTTATCTATAAGGCAAAACTATAAAATTTTAGAAGAGAACATAGTTCTTAGACCCAACACCCAAAGAACAGCCCATAAAAGAAGTCGATAAATTGAACTTGATCAAACTTTAGAACTTTTGTTTTGCAAAAGACACCAGAGAATGAAAAGTCATGCTGCAGGCTGGAGAAAACATTGGCAACCCACACATCTGACAAAGGACTTGGAACCAGAACATGTAACCCAGTGGCTAAAAAAATAACCGAGTTAAAAATAACGAACAAATACGGAATCGACACTGCACAAAACAGGATGGGTAGGGGGCCAATAAGCACCTGAAAACATACTTAACATCATCAGTCATTAGGAAAATGCAAATCAAAGCCCTGGGGAGATACTGTTGCACATGTTTTTCAATGGGTAGAATTAAAAGTACCGACAGCACTAAGTGTTGGTGGGGACACAAAGCAACTGGAGCTGCCTTGTGTTGCCGGTAAGAATGCAAAATGGTGCAGTCACTTCGTAAAACCATTTGGCAGTTTCTTATAAAGTTAACCATCTACTTCCCATATGATCCTGCAATCCTACTTCCTGCTTTGAATGGTAGAAGGAAAAAAATTGTTTGGAAGTGATTTTTTTTTCTAATGAATATATTGATCACCAATTTTTTGAGGAGAAAAAGTAATTTAAATCTTAACTGCTTCCTCAAAAAATTAACAATAGAACTCCCCTATGGCCCAGCAATAACACTGCTAAGAATTTACCCAAGGGACACAGGAGTGCTGATGCAGAGGGACACATGCACCCCAATGTTCATAGCAGCATTGTCAACAACAGCCAAATCATGGAAAGAGCTTAAGTGTCCATCAACTGATGAGTGGATGGAGAAGATGTGGTTTGTATATACAATGGAGTACTACATGGCAATGAGGAAGAATGAAATCCAGCCATTTGTAGCAACATGGATGGAACTGGAAGGTATTAAGCTGAGTGAAATAAGTCAGGCAGAGAAACATACCATAGGTTTTCATTCATATGTGGATTGTGAGAAACTTAACAGAAGACCATGGGAGAAGGAAGAGGAAAAATTAGTTTCAAACAGAGAGGGAGGCAAACCATAAGAGACTCTCAAACACAGAGAGCAAACCAGGGTTGATGGGAGAGGGGAGAAGGAGAATGGGGAAGTGGGTGATGGGCACTGAGGAGGGCATTTGTTGGGATGAGCACTGGGTGTTGTACGGAAGCCAATTTAACAATAAATTATATTTTAAAAATCTTAAGTGCAAACTTACGTTCATAAAAAAACATGTCCATGAATGTTTCTTAGCAGCTCAATTCCTAATCCCTGACTCTGCAAACGACCCAATGTTCATCAGCAGGAGGAAGGATAAGCAAGATGGTGCGTCGACACAGGGTGCGCCACCCCGTGAAGTGGAGCGAGCTTGGACGCACACAGCATCTCGCAGGCGGCAACGCGGGGCAGCGCCCAGCAAGAGGCCAGTCCAAAAAGATTGCCTTCTGGGTGATCCCGTTTATGTGACATCCTTCTAACGGTTAAACCACAGAGAGGTGAGCGGGGAGGCAGGTGCCCGGGGCTGGGATGGGGGAGGGGATGGGTGCAGCGTGGGGTGACGGGGGCACAGGAGGGACTGTTTTGGGTGCTGCGTCCCCACAGCAGCTACACAGAAGTCCACCTGTGTGAAGTTCACAGAACTTCGTGGCCAACAGGGGTCACCGTGGGCTAACGCGGAAACCTGAGGAGGGCGGTGAGCAGGGCCGTCACTAGGGAGCCCAGGGCTGATGACGACGCACGCTATCCTCACCCGCCGCTCCTCCCTGGACGCCTGGCCTCCCTCCACGCACAGGACCCGTCGTCCCCGCGTCTGAGCTCTTCCTCCCCTGGCTGCCTTTGCTTAGAAACTTCCCCGAGGTGTCCGTTTTCTGAACGAGGCGTCCGCGAGGCTGCAAGACCTCACGTGCCATCGGACTGTTCTCTCTCCGTCCGCTTCTTACCTCTCCAGCCAGATCGTCACTGTGTTTTGGGAAGAGGAAAACCTTGCATGTGACCCCCAGACTCAGAGAGAGTGGGGTCCGCAAGTGTAAAATGCACAGAGGACCACTGTTTCTGCCGTGGCCTCAGGGGAGAGCGCCGGCAGGGACCGGGGAGGCCCTGACTCCGAGGCCTGTGTGATGTGCGCTCGGGCTCCGATTTGCTCACATGAGAAGCAGGCAGGGCGGGGTGGAGGCGCCGCAAGAGTCTTCCCTTCTAGAATGTTCCCCATGGCCCCTGGAGAGCCGCCAAGGAAAGACAAACATTCTCCAGGGAGGGTGAGATCTCAGCGCATTTCCTAGGACTCTGGACCCCGTCTTAGGAAGGATCAGGAACTAAAGAGCGTCTGTGGGGAGCACAGGAAGGAGCGCTGAGAAGCCCCCCCTGGTTGTCATGGTGACAGTGCCCTTACTCGGTGGGGGGGCGGGTGGTGTGTGCTGTGTCTGCACCTCCCTTTAGATACGTATTTAGTTGTGGTAAAATATACACGAAATTTACCGTCTTTACGAGTTTTGAGGGCGGTTGTGCAGCCGCGGACGCTTTCACCTGCCCAGACTGAGGCCTGCGCTCCGCAGACACTGAGTCCTGTCCCCGCCCCGGTGCCTGGCCTCACGTCTACTCTCCGTCTCCACAAATGTGACTGCGCTCCGTTCTCATCGGGTCGCCCCGCGGTCCCTCGGCATCATGCGCTCAGGGCTCCCCCACTTTGCAGCCGGGCAGGACTTCTTCCCTTGGCCTCCGAGGCCGGATAACACCGCACGGACACACCGCATTTCGTTTATCCGTTCGTCCGCTGACCGACACTTGGGTCGCTCCCAGCTTTTGGCCACTGTGCCGAGTCCCTGTCCGACCAGACCTGGCGATGCCGACGTGGTCCGGCCACGCTTCCCTGGCCTCCGACAACTGGCAGAAGGGATGCCCACACCCGACTCCCCCTCTCGTAGGGCGCACACTGACTCAGACGCCGCGTGAAGGCTGGCGGGCTCTGTGGGGACGAGGGGCCCCCGGGGCCGGAGGGCTGTCTGCTCTGTTGAGGCCACAGCCCCCGAAGCCCTGCCCTGGCCCTTCTCCCGGGACTCGGCCGGTCAGGCACCTGCGTGGTCAGAGCACGGCGGCCTCTGTCCTGACAGCAGCCGGAGCCCCTGGCAGGCCTGCGGAGTCCCTTGAGAGATAGTGGGGTTCGGTTATTCGTCATAGTTTAGGGTTTGAGGGGGCGGGTGCCTCACCTTTTCTCAGCCCTCACAGTGAGCAAGGGGACCCATTTGCTGGGACAGGATGGATGGGAAGGTGCTGTGTCTGCACGAGGGCAGCTCCCTGGGCCCCGAGGTGCGGCTGGGGCCAGGCCGGGCAAGGGCCTTGAAGGGCGCGGGCCAGGCAGTGGCCGCGGAGTGTCCCCTGCGGAAACTTTTGGGGTCTCGGACTTGTCACCTGTCTGGTTTCCTCCCTCAGGCCCTCTTTGATCCTCAGCCTCTGCCCTGTGAGTGGCCGTGGTGGACAGTGTCCCCGGCCAGGAGGCCCACTGGACCGGGGCTCCCTAACAGGAATGGTTTTTGTCACTTAGTGTTTAAGACACACAGTCATTCTCTGATGAAGCACTTTTGTGTTCATGAGGGTTGAAAAAAAAGGCAAAACTATTAACATCTTACAGTTATTTGTCAAGACTGGCATGTCCTCACCTGCGTCTACCCCGTTGGTGGGAGCTCACTTCCTCTGCAGAAGATCAAGGGGCGCAGGGGGGCATTCGAGGTGGACCGTGGGCCTCGGACGAGGGGCAGGGCAGTGGCTCCCCGTCAGCTGAGAGCAGAGAGGGAGCCCCATCCCGTGTCCCCTGGTCCACCCCCGAGGATCGGCCATGTCGACAGGTGCCTCTGAAACATGGCCACCGAACATTCTGGACAAGTGACATTTGAAAAAAATAATCTATTTCTTAATGAAAGCTTTTTGGCTAACAAGAAAAATAATGCATGCTCGTTATATAAAGACACCAAAATTTGGAAGGTTGTAGAAGAAATTCTTCCACTTAAGGAAGACCTTCGTTTCTCAATTTGGTGAGACCCTGTTCAGACCTGGCTTAACCGGGCCTCAACGCCACCTGCAGGCGCCCTGAAACGCCGTCTCACGATGCGCCGCGTTATGGGCGTTACTATGTTTTCGCATCATGATTAATAAAACAACAACTCCTTGATGGCAAATAACATCCTGCTGAGAAGTTTTAAACACCACAGGAGGGAAGCCGGGGGCAGAGAGCAGCCATTTCATTAATTTGGGGGTGAACTGCTTGTTCCATTAACCTAAGTCCTGGTGCGGCTTTTGAAAAAGCAGCATCATTTCCCCTCCACTTGGGATAACATCTGTCACCAGCAGGCGGAGCCCGTGTACCGGCTTCTGGCCACTTCCGCGTTCCGGGTCCAGACCTCGGGGAGGGATTTTTCACAGTTTTCCAATTTTTCAGGGAGCTGGGGGTTCTTAAACTGACCAGTAATGGCAGGAGGTTGGTTTCCACCGGACACACGTGAGGATCAACGGTCATCAGATCGGGCAAAGAGTCATTGCTTCGAATACAGCATCTGCTTTCTGAAAATATGATGTTTGTTTACACCACATTTGCATTTGGATTTGATTAAAGACAAATTGATGGGGTCACTCCGTCACAGAAGAAAATGCTATATCTTGAAAATATTAGTGTTCACCGTGGCTGGGGTTTTGTGGTTAGGGGAAAAGTTCTGGCTCTTTCTTTCTTTCCTGAGAGAGGAATTTAAAGTCTTTGACTGAATGAAATCATAGCGAACCCGTGTCATTGGCGGTCTGGTGCTCAGCACTCACGGGCCCGGGCGCCAAGACGCACCTGCGTGCTGCTCCCTGTTGCCCGGGAGACGCCCAGGGGCACACGGCCTCCTCCCTTCTCGCGGCCCAGGCTGGGCCTCTCGCGGCCGGCCTTCCTCTTCTGGACGGATGGGACTGCACGAGCCCAAAGGGGGAGCCCGGACAGTAGGACGGATCACTGGTTACACGCGCACAGATGAGGACAGCCAGAAGATCGCCCAAGTGTAGACCAAGAGCTCAGGTTAGTCACATGGTACATGAAGAGCCCGCGTTAGGATCTGTTCTTCCTGGTGTTCTACAGCCCAAACTTCACCTTCTGGTGCAGCTAGCCCCCTGTTCCTCACGGTCAAGAGGGTTCACAGTGACGTGACGACTTGGAATACGTGACAATATTAGACCATCTTTGAAATATCCTCACGTGGGGTCCGGCTTCCTTAGATCACGCGCATTAACCAGCACAACGCTGGGCTCCTCCACCCTTCACTCCACCGTTACCTAGTCGTGCTCGGGGCTGGTGTCCCGCCCCACCTGTCCCACGTGATGGAGGAAGAAATGAGCTCGGTGCTCCTCACACCAGGCTTTCTGCCCCCTCAGCCCCTGCTGTGCTCCCGGTCCGGTCCACCGGCCGCTCACTGGTGTTCAGCAAACAGCTGAGCCTGTGAAGAGAGGCCTGAAGCCACCGGAGACCCCGTGCAGCAGCCTCAGCCTGCGCTATGGCGCCTGACGTCCAGGGACCGTAGCTGCAGGGGCGCCTTTTTGCCTGGCACTTTCCTCGTTATGTGGGTCACCCCAGTCCCAGGGGTTCCCCACGTGTCTCCGAAGGATTCAATTTAAAAAGAGAATAAAGAAAGTGACTCTACTTGCTTTTAAGATATGGGCTGTATGATTCTTACGTTTACCCTCGTTGTTTGTGGGAAAACCAATTCCATTTAGCCACTTCATTTAACGGGTGTGACGGCTGGTGTCCAAGCGGCAAAAGCGTGTGCTGGGCGGTGTCCTAACTCGGGGTCCGGGCCCGGGTGAGGCAGGCCGCCACCGGGCCCGCGCCTGTGGGGTCCTCGCTCCAGACCCAACACTCCTCACAGGCTAGCCGGACGCCCAAAGGGAAAGGGAAGGAGAATGGATTTTTTAAAACCGTTGGTTTATTCGGTTTATTTCTGTTTAAGTTAGGAGACTTACCTGACGTTGAGTTGTGAAGGTCTGACGGGCTAGAAATGAAAAGGTTCTCGAGTAGAAGGAAAAATTAATGTGCGTTGACGGGGTCAGTTAGGAGTGTCCCTTAACGCCCCGAGGACTGGGGACCCGGGCCCCCCACTGTTCCCTGCGAAATGAGTTCCTACTTGTTTGGGCGAACACGATGGTTGGGACAAGGCGCAAGTCCATCAACGACGTGGGGCGTTTCAGCTTCGTCATCTTTGTGAAGGATGCAGTTCTATGTACCGAAAGCCAGAGGCCAGTTCGCTCCCACTGCCCACGGGGAAGGCATGGCCCACGCGAATGGCAGGATCGTCGGTGTCATCCTGTGTTGTTCATGTGACTGACACAGCCACCAACCAGCCGTCCAGCCAACAAACCTGGCCTGGACACTTACGTGTCATCAACAGGGCGGACCAGGAAGCACGCTGCCCATAGCCACGGTGGCACTGAGGACACCTCCGGTTCCTTCAGAGGGTTTCCCCGGGGCGTCTCCGGAGAGAGGGAGTAAAGGAGTTTGCATTTTGCTCTTCACCCCCAGAGACATCTTTGACTTTGTGGCAGTCTCGAAAACCCAGGATCCTGGGAGCCAGCGGGGCGCCAGAAGTGTAATTGTGTCATTATTCTTCTGGTGGCCGTCTCTTGAGCAAGAGTGGGATCGACACACTGGTTTTCTCTTGTGAAAGTGGTAATAAGTCCAAGTGTGCTCTTGTGTGCAACAGTCTCTATACTTACAAGCTGTGAACAGAGTTTGCTGTGAAACCCGGACACGTTTCCGTCCGCTTCTCCCTTCCTCCATGGCTTCTACAAACGCTGGGTGTCCGAAATCTTGTCTAAATGGTTTATCCTCCTTGAGGACTTCCTGAAAGAGTCCGTCCAGGAATAGCTTCCTCTTTCTATCCAAGACTCTTCCGCATACCTGGCCGGCCACACCTATTTTCTACCATAAAACTGGCCTGTCTGGCCCCCCTGTCCTGGAGACCTTGGGGACACAAGGACTGTGGCATCTTCCTGTCCCCACCGTGGCCGGTGGCCCAGGAATCCACCATGTGCACCAAGGGGCACACGTTTAGGGATAAAATGACAGGTCTGGCCATGAGGTCCTCGAGCTGTGACCTCCATCCCTTCCGGGTGGGCCCCGGTGTGTGGGTCAGAGCCCTCGGGTTCTGATTCACACACCCCAGACTCCTACAGCCCCTGGGTGGTCCCAGAAACCACCGACGGGCACGAGGTTCTCCTACAGCCTTTGGGCCACGCTCCTAGTTTTTACAGAGGAGGCAATGATGTCATTTTGTTCAGACTTCCGATACGCCTCAGGAGACAGGTCAGATTTTGTTTCATTCTTGTTTTTGGCGCAGTCAAGACATTTTCAATTTCGTAAACTGCAGCAGAGTTCTTTTCTGTCCGAATGATGTGTGCAAGTCACTGTGTGCAAGTTTAAGAATATGTTTGCTCCTGAATTGTTGACTCGAGTGGGTTTAATTAAATCCAGGGCTTCTTTCTTTAGGCAAAGCTATGCGGTGACAGTGGGTGACTTCCCTCTATTTCTGGAGGACTTCACAGGCAGACTTTTGATTGAGATGGAGATTCTAGGTTACCAGGGTCTGGCCTGGCCTGGCCTTCTCCGCAGACCCTGGACAACGAGAGCCCCGGCCCGTGCGGGCTGCTGGCAGTAGTGGTTTGTGGTTTGGTGCTGTCCTGGCATTCAGGGACCGCCGCTTTATCCCGTGGTCGGAGGGACCGGCTCCAAGGTCAAGAGCTTCGCCTCCAGCAGAGAAGGAAGCTGCGGGAAATTCCCCCCCCCCCCCCGCCCCCGGCCGTCTCCCTGCGCAGATGGCTCTGCCTCCTTTCGAAGGCGGTGCGGTGCCGAGGCTGGAACCAGGATCTCTGGGAAATAAACTGAAACGTGAGCCTGAGGCCATCACCCTGGGCACAGAGAGACGCGGTCAGCCTAGTGTCACAGCCCCAATGCCTGTGCTCAAACCCCTCATCCCGGGAATTGGGCACCTTGGAGGGGAGGGCAACAGAGGTGGACAAGGGGCACCTGTCGGGGCAGTAGGTGGCTCTCAAACGGGGGAGAAACGGTGGAGGGTTTGCCGCTGGGCAGCTGGCCCAGCTGGGCTCTGTCTTCTGCAGCAAGCTGGCGCACTGGCCTTCATGGGCCCGTTAGTGAGGAGCCCGCGTGGGGACTTGTGTGTGATAACCAGCTCGTCCCCTCCACCTGTCACAGGCAGCCCCCCTGCCACTTGCCACAGGAGACTGGGGACAGTTCGCGGCTGAAGGAACGGCCGGCCTTCCCCATGGGGACGCTCCGATCCTCACGCCGGGCAGTGGGCACTGGGCGGAACAGGAGTCCGGTTGACGCTGCGCTGACGCTCCTCCCTCGCAGACTCACTGTTTGCAGGGCCTCTGTGCCCAGCGACCACGGGGCACTCCTCCCGGCGGGGACGTCAGGCTGACTTCCTGGGAGGGACGTGAACCAAAGCCATCTCCCCAGATGCCATTTCTGGGCTCGGAGCCCCGCTGTCTTCACGGGCAGGCTGTGCACTGCAGGTTCGGGGCTGCGGGCTCTGGGCTTCCCTTTGGAAGGAAAAGGCAGGTTGCAGCGGGTTCTCCAGCCGGTGAGGCCCGCGGGCCTGCTCTGGGGCCAGGACGGCCAGGCGGCTGCATGCTCCTTGGGGCTCAGTGGTTCCAGTCTCCATGGCTAGACCTCCAGCGCCTGTCCAAGTGGCTGCCTTCAGAGTCAATCACGTCTGTCAGGGCCGTTTTCCAGCAACGATGAGGAAATGTGACTCCGGAAGCCCCGTGGTGGAGCCCGGGGGAAGAGTCCGGAGGCCTCCGCCTGCGAGGGACGAGGGTCTTGTCTCTGCTGCGTGGAGCGAGCTCCGCCGAGCCTCGTGCACAGGTGGCCGCGCCCCGACTGCTGCCGCGGGAGCTGGACGGGAGTCACCATGTGCAGTCACAGAGGAGTCCAAACATGGCCGCCCCGTCGTCCTCAAAGAACGTGCGCAATCCCTCATCCGACACGTTTATGTTACGGTTGAGAAACTGGGGTCTGAGAGCAGCAACCTGGCGAGCCCGAGGCAGAGCCAGTGAGCAGCAGGGTCCTGCTGCTGCTGGGGCCACCGTGTGTCCCTCCCGGCGGCTCAGGCATCGTGAGGCCGGGGGCCGGGGCTCAGGGACCTGCGTGCCCAGGGGCTGGGGCAGCGTGTGTGCCCCCCACAGTTCTTTGCATCGGCACAAAGTCTGCAGGGCGTGGGCAGCACACATGGCCACTCTCACCGTCGTGGACGCTCTGAGGTGAGGAAGGGAGCACCGGGTCGAATCAGAGCCTCGGCCCACGTGTCTGATTTATACTCATTGCTTTTCCACAGCGTGAAGTCTTTGGTGGTCCCTCCCCCCCCCCTGTGTGGGTGGTGGCCACCCTCACCCTCTCCAGCCAGCGGGGCTGGAGGGGACAGGGGCTAGAGTGTGCTGTCCCCTTGCTCGTCCCCCGTGCCCACATGGGGGCCACACTAGGAGCGCTGGCTGCGGGACCAGGTGTTCCGCATGAGGCTTGGCACCCACAGCACCCTCTGGCCCTGGGCGCCTCCCACCCCGTTTCCATCCCCAGGCCCTTGTTCACACAGGGATGCTGAGACGAAGACTGTGCAGGGGGAGGGCCGGCCGTGCAGAGCAGCTCCCCCTCCCCCAGGGAAAAGGATTTGCCCCTCTTCCTAGGGAACTCCCCTCCATCTGTTTGCTCCCTGTTTCTTGGAATTCTGGCCTTTCCAACTTGCTTTTGGGCTCCCGAACATGACAGCCCCCTCATCAGCGTGTACCCCCCGCTCCCCACCCACAAGCCTCACGCTCCATCCCTGGAAACGTCGAGCTCTGTGTCCCGAGGATGGACAGATGTTGAGTCTTCTGGGATTAGAGAGCTCCCAGTGGGAAGCTGGCACCTGAAGGGCAGCAGCAGCGTGGGACTGATCTGGTCCCCTCTGATTTCATAGCGGTTCTCTGAGTCTTTCCCATTTTTCCTGGTGTGTTTGCAGATAGGCTGAGAGACTGACCAGGACAGAGAGAGAAGGCTGTTCTGGAAGGTCGGGGCACAGATGGCTGCTCGGCAGGGCTCACTGGTCCTGCTGGGGTTTCCAAACCACAGGGGAGGGAAGGCCCTTGGGTTCTGAGAGCTGGGGGTCCGCCGTTTATTCTGTGGTTTCATCCCGCGGCTTCCCTTCCCTCCACAAGCCTGTTCCTCGTGCTGCTGGTCACAGGTACGCGCACAATGTATTCAGAAGCCATGAAGGGCGGCCCTCGAGTGCCTTCCCGGTGGCAGTGGCTTCACACCTGTCTCCAGTAACCACGCCCACCTTCTTGAAATAAACAGGAACCTCAAACTGCTGGAGGGAGATGGTCCAAGTAATCGGAAGCTCTTGCTCAGAGAGAACTCCCCAGGCGGAGAACAGTGGGGGCCATGCCACCTGCTGAGGCCTCTGCAGAAGAGAGGTCCTCAGGCCTCCCCCTCCCCCAGCCGCACCTGACGCAGAAGCACCTCCTGAAAAGAATTTCCCGCGCAGCGGACCCGCCACGTGGATCACGGAGGGGATGGCGCTTGGGAGTCAGCCCGTGAGGGGCCTCCGCCATCACTGAGGACTTTGCCGAGCCCACGAGCCTGGTCTGTGTGTGGCGACGTTGGCCTTGGTTTCGGCTCAGGCTCTGTCTCGGACCCCGTCCCTCGACAGGCCTGTGAACGCCACCCACGTGCATGCGCTCCGGTACTTTCCGTGTTTTAACAGCTTCTCGTGTGTGTCCTCCAAAGCCAACCCCAATCCTATTTGGACCGGAAGGGGGTCTGCGTGGACGAGCGAGGGATAAATCAGAGGACCCGTCGCCAGAAGCCTGCAGTGCTTCCCGTGTACCTGGCGGCGTGTCCACTGGTGGCCGCGCAAAGACACTGCTGTGCAGGAGATTTCTCTTTCCAGGCAGGTGTTCTTAGCGCATGCGCAGAAGTCAGCCTGGGGTGAGGAGGTGGGGAGAGGGGTGCTGCTTTTTCCTCGCCAAGCAGCTTTTTAAAAGAGGAAAACCGACATTCCGTTGAAAGTTTTTTAACATGGTCCGGGAGCACAGCCGGCTTCCTCTACTTCGCATCCGCATCTGGGCCTTCCGCCAGCCTGGTGGGGGAGGGGAGGACGGAGGACGGGGCGGAGTCGGGGGAGGGGGTTTGCAGGCTCCAGCGAGCAAGGCGGCTTCTCGCCCCGATGAGGGGCTCACTGCTGTTCCTCCCGTCCCCCTCGCTGCCCTGGCGCTGCGCTCCGGTGGCTTTCCCCGTGTCCCTGGAGGGGGCAGAGGCCTTGACCCGGAGCTGCTGGGAGAGACCTTTCCGAGAGCGGAGCAGAGGCTGAGACGCCGCAGCCCGGGACGCCCTGCGCGGGGCCTCCAGGCGCGTGGGGACCGCAGGCTGGCCGCCGCCACCGCTTCCAGGCTCTGGTTCCCCACTTTCTACGTTTTCCTTGCTGAAAAGCCCAGGCCCCCGCCCGCGCACCTGTCCCCGAGCGCGACTCCCACGGGCCTGGGGCCTCCAGCTCCTGCCTCCGCCTGCCGTCCCGGCACGCCCGGGGCTCTGGGCGTCCACGCAGCACGTAGGATGGGGCGGCTTTCCTGACACGCACCCAGCCGAGCCCGGGCGGGGACAGCGGCCGCCACCAGACTTCCCGCGGGCACGCGGCGCGCGACAGTCCAGCTGGGCTAGCGACGGCCGGACGCGTGTTAGGCGCTGTTTTCCAAGGAGCCGCCCCACTTGCTTTGGCAAAAGCGACTTCCCCACAGGTTCTCGACCGGCTGCAGCCGCGCCACCAGAGGGCGGGCTGGCAGGGCGGCGCGTCTTACCTGGTACATGTTGCACAGCCCGGGCTGGCTGTGGGCATGAGAGGGCACAGGGCTCCTTCTCTGCTTGAACCAGGGCACCTGCCAGGGGGACACAGAGCGCCCGGTGAGTCCGCGCGGCACTGGCGGCACAGCCCCCAAGTCCTCCAGCAACGTCCCCTCCTGGCCGGGCTCGGCAGCCCCCGCGCAGTGAGAGGGTTAGTGGGATGGAGGTCAGATGGTGAGGGCATGGGCATGGTGGACGATGACCGCCAAGGGCACGGGGAAGAGGAGACAGCAGAGAGAGAGAGGAACAGGAGGAAAGATGCAGGGAGACGTTCTAGGGCTCCGGACCCACTTATGTGAGCAAAGAGGCTTAACGGTGGTCGCAGCAACATCAGACCTGCAGCTTCTGCACGGAGCAGGTGGAGGACGCACCTTCCAGTCGATGGGACAGCTAACTGGCGCCTCGAGTCTGCTGGGGGATGGGTGGTTGGACAGGCGTCTTCCTGTCACAGCAGGTGTGGTAGCTTCTGTGCGGGGGTTACGGTAGAGAACAGGCCCGCTCGGTGGGGGACACAGCGTGCCAGGAAGCAGTTCCGCGAGGAGCACAGTGGCCAAAGTCACGCCAGGCGACCACGCGGAGTTACGCCTTCTCACATTCCTCCTCCTGCTGCTGAGGCCGAGAAGCTTAATATTGAATATTAACTGAATATTCCTGGACGTGAGCTGTGCGTCAGCCTTTACTCTGAGCTCTACTGTGATCAGTCTTCCCAAGCGGTGCTTGCCTCTAATGTTGCGGTTTCCCTGTTCTGTTCGCTGGAGGACAGTGCTTGCGCGTCATGCAATTTTGAGTGGGTGCTTGACAGTATTACTCCGGGGCCAAGGCACGCGGCCTGCAGAGAGGCCCTCTGGTTTGTCCGCAGCAGAATGGTGTGTGCACGAGAGAGAAGCAGAGAGAGAGAGAGACAGAGACAGAGACAGAGACAGAGAGGGAGAGAGACAGACAGACACAGAGACATAGAGAGAGGCTGGTAGAGACAGAGAGACACACACACGGAGAAAGAGAGACCGACAGAGACACAGAGAGAAGCTGGTAGACAGAGACAGACAGAAAGAGACACAGACAGAGAGGCAGATAGAGGGAGGGAGGGAGGGAGGGAAGGAGCCTTACGGTGGTCAAGAGATCAAATCGATGTAATAGGTCTCAGGAGATGTCAGGTTGGCTACGGATGAAATGAACTTTTTAGAAACAGGTTTCCAGCCGGTTATGTGTGGAAATGAGCGGCGGTGATGACACACGGGAGAGTTAGGGTGATCTAGGGGTATTACTGCAGCGGGGGCGCGGGGGGTCTCCAGAGGCAGAAGTGGGGCGAGTCTGTGCCCAGCTGTACGTCCCGCAACCGACCCTCCCCCGCGAGAGGGGCGTCTTTCTGTCCTGGTAAGAAGTACTGGTGAGTTTAGTTCATGTTTAAGTACCTAGCACTTAAAAGAGTAAGACAACTGAGTACTTGTGTTCAAGTACTTCTCAGTGGGTAAGCCTGCAGTGGCTTGTCCGGATGAGGCCTGGTTGTCCCCACAGGGCGTGACGCGCCTCAAGTGGTTGCAGAGACACAAGTCTGTGTTACACCCTTGGCCAAAAGGCGAAGAGTTCTCCAGTTTGTTTCCCCTGTTTAAGAAAATGTCCCTTCTTACGGAAGGGGCTCAGCTCCTCGAGCTGTTTCAGGCGGCTCTGGGGGTCCGTGTCAGCTGCCTCCGGGGGCGGCCATCGGGTGGGGAGGCCGGGTGGCCAGGACCTGCCTGGTTTGCAGGAGAGGCGGGAATGCGGCTTCCTCCCCACCTGCGGGCAGCAGAGGGCGGGGGTGCCTCCGTGCAGGTGTGGGCAGGGGTGCAACCCGCGGGGCGGCAGGGACAAAGGCGAGAAGGGCCCCCGAGGGGAGCCCTCGTTGCCGGGACTCTCCCCGCCCCCACCCGCCAGATATTTCTTAGGAAGCAGATGGTTCTGGAGCAGCTAAGAGGGTGGTGGAGACACGTGGAAACACGCCTGATACGTGAGCCAGAGTTTGCCCGGGGATTCCACAGCCGCCAAACGCTCACGGGAGCCCAGAGAGCGGGTCTTCCCTCCCGGGATACGTCCCCCGAGACGCCAGGCCAAGCTCGCCACCAGCAGGTCAGCAATTCCTGCTACCTGACGGCCAACTTTTTACCAAAAGGAAAATCAACAGACGCCGTAAGCGGAAATGGACATCAAAGGAGGGGGCGCCCCCTGGCAGACATCGCTGTGGAGGTGAGCGCCTCCAAGTGAATCACGTCTTTGCTTTTGTTCCTAGTTCATCCACCACCCAACCTACGTGTGACCTTCATGCTCACGGATGTCCTTGGGAAGCACACCCCGGCCCCACTGCTTGACGGCCCAGGGTTCCTGGACTCCCTCGGACACACCCGCGGCAGGTCACACGGTTGCTCAGGAAGTGCTGCCCCGGGGACTGTGTCCCCCGCGCACAAAGGGGACCCGAGTCTACTCAGTACCCACGACCGCCCACCAGTGCGGACGGCGCGCCCAGGGACGTGCTGAGCACATCGGGCCGAACGAGAGCCCCCACAGTAGAGAGACCAGGACGCTTAGCTGCCTGTCCATGGAGAGAAAAGAATCAACAAAGCCCACGAGTGAGGAAGAGACCTGGGCGCTCGGCCCGCACACTCACCTGTCAGGAGGCCACAAGTATCCTAGTGATGCGTGGAGGTGGGGGGGACCCAAAGTTCAAACACTTCACATGCAATTAGTACACCACCATTGGTCTGTTAAAATGTTTAATGAATGCATAAAAGGAAGAAATGTATATAAAACAAAAGTTCATCACAAAATCAAATTGGCATCCAGTCACCAGAAAGTAGTCAGCATTGAACACATCAGCATAGCGGGCAGACGTGTGGCTGGTACAGAGGACGCAGCGGGGCCCCCGCCGTCCTCACCCGGTCCTGGCCGTGGACTGGGGGAAGGTGCCACGCAGCCCGGAGGGCCCAACACACGTGTCCTGCCACGTCCGTCCTGCCACGTCCGTCCTGCCCCCTTGGAACGCCACACTCCCACAAGAATATAGAATCACAGCTACCGAGCTGGGATGTTACGTGAACGCCGAAGGGTTAAGTTACAGCAGAACTAAAATGTGTTAAATGAAATTAAAATGCAGCAATAGGTGCACTGGTCTACAATGCAAAATGCAGTACAAAATGGTGATGGATCTACGAGAGAGACTGTACGCCATAGCAGGAATTGACAAGCGGTTTTCATCCCATACGATCAAAATTAGAGGTGTGCGCCTAATCCTGCTGGACAACGGAAGGCTGGGGCAGCAGGTTATAAACGGAGCCTTGAGGGTAAAGTGAATGCCAAAAGGTAAAATCATCAGTGCAGGACCGACTTTAAAAAACTCTTAAAATACACCAGTATGGAGACACCCGTGATGGACATGGTCTCGCTGCATCCTTACTTGAGAACCGCCCAGGTGTTACATCACCGTGTCCAGCTTAGATATTTCGTCCAAACTCACCACTTTGAGATAAAAAGGAACACGGACAGATTCCAAAGCTAACGGTCAAGGCCTGAGCGGCCGCAGCCCCTGCGTGGGCACGTGAGCTCTGACACGGGGTGGGGATGGCGGGGGTGGGCAGCTCCAAGAGCCGCCCTTCTCACAAAGACCACATGCATCTCAAACTTGGTCCTAAATGCCTGCCCGTCCCTCCTGAGGCCCCACATGCCGGGCGTCAGAAAACCTGTCCTTTACAGACAACACGGTCCTTCTTTCCTCCTGTGACAAAAGGACATGCTTGCCATGAATACGCTTTTCATCTGTGGCTCTCAAAAGAATATGCCTCCTCAAGGAATTTGTAATGCGCTTTCCCTGAATGTCAGTGCCCGGGCCGGCCGAGGGTGGGCGTTGTGGGTGCATTCCGAGGACTGGGTGGAGGCAGGAGCCCCACGTGGCCTCGGCAGGGGGAGGGGCACCGGAAGGGTCCAGGACCGACAGCCCCCTTCCCAGGGGCCGTGCATTCTGTCTTGCACAACTGAACCATGAAAAACCTACTCCGGACAGATAAGCAGAGTAGCTGGTCCCCCCACAGCCACACCAGTGGGAGCAGGCTGCTGCTCAGGCCTGGGGCGGGGGGCACTCAGCTCCGTATGCACCTCAGAAGATGACCCTGGACATGACCGACAGTGGAAAACTGCAGTGGGCTTCTATGCATGATAGTCGGGCCTCTGGATTCTCTCCTTTGCTTAAGCTTCAACCCAAAGACTATTCAATAAAGTGAGGCTTCTCCTGATTGACATGCAGAGTAAAGCAAGAGTAAAAACAAGAGTAAAAACAAAACCAGAACAGAACCCCTCGGCAGCCCAGACCAGCAAGTGCCCCGGAATCCTAGGGCACGCGGGGGGTGGATGCCTGAGTGGCGCGGGTGTTAAGCTCACGTCTGCGGTGTTTCAAAGCAAACAAAGCCCACAACAAACCGGGTACCGAACAGACACCGCTCTCTGGCCCGTGTGTCTAGTACGCACGGATGCGGGCACACACGCAAACTCCGATTTGTTTCTCTGGGGGCAACAGGCAAGGCCGTTCATTTTTAAACCTTCTTTATTCAACATTGAGTAGCAAACAGAGCTGACGCTTCAGAAATTCTAACACCGTTATTTAAACAAGGTTTTCTTTTTTAAAATCCTATGGAAATACTTTGATTTCTCTGGATCCTTAATAAGCTAGAAACCCTATTTTGCAAAGTCGATGCCTACTTCTGAGATGAGTCTTTTCTTTGGAAGTATTAAAGATATGAGAGCTTTAAAGCAATAAAGTTTGTGATTCTATATAAAGGAAGAAAAACGTGTATGCGTGTACACACACACACATATATGTAGACAGAGTTCTGAAATAAAGTCACAATGGTTGACATAAATGCATTCACAATTTTATTTTCATTTAAGCCGTTACCACTGAAATGAAGCTTGTTTTACAATATGCGCTACGTAGGTATTTAATCTTTCCTGCACACTTTACGCACGTCTTCTCCTGCACCTTGAGGTCAGCAGAGAAGCTGTGTTTTCGGGGCACTGCATGCATGGGGGGCTTGGCTTCACTAGGCCGCGGAGGCCGGTGTGGTCTGACAGCCGTGCTGGCAAAAGCACTTGCACTGAAACCAGCACTAGAAGCAGATCGGAGGACCAGCACCTCAGGGTGACGCAAGGCTGCCCCAGAGTCAGAGCACGTCTCCAAACACAGACACCGCAAGACCCAAGCGGAAGACAACTCCATCGGCACTTA
Organism: Helogale parvula; assembly: GCA_004023845.1. NCBI lineage: Eukaryota > Metazoa > Chordata > Mammalia > Carnivora > Herpestidae > Helogale > Helogale parvula. Next base: position 17,845 of record PJEM01013781.1, read on the forward strand.
AGCTACACTGAGTGTTAGTCACAAGAAGTCATGACAAGTGTCACATGAGCATCTCCCCTCGGGGCAGACGCTAGAGACAGAGGCCGTGGCCTCGCCCAGGCTCCCGGGGCGGTAACTCCCGCAAGTTTGTGGTTCGTGTTTAACCATTTCACAATCATCAGTAATTTAAAAAATTGTAGTTAAAGCCGAAAGCAAATTTTAGAAGCTCCTTTAGAAACCACAGGTCAGGGTCCCTTGCTCCACTCTTTACCCCAAAGCCTCTTAACGTTCCCAAGACTGAGTTCACAATAAGAACAGTTTGCAGCCAGAGCAAGACCTACGGCGTGTGGGCTCTGTGCCCCCGGCCAGGGAACTCGGGCTTCTTCAAAAACACCCCCTCCTTCCGAAACGCCCCAGCTGGGCACCACCCTGAAAAGGCAGGTGACGTGCTGTGTGTCTGCTGTGGGAAAGCCACTCGGGATTTAGCTCTTGGATAGAACATCAGCACAGGTGGCCCAGGGTCAGACCACTCCAGACATCCCCGCTGGACACCGGAGCATGATGGGGGCTTTGTCTCGTGATACAATTTTCATCTACAGAACATTTAAATAATGAAACGTCACAGACTCTAGATTCAGGTTAATGGAATAACAAAATAATACAGCTGATTCATAGGCACACTTAATTACCCCTCCAGCCCTGACCCCCAAAATAACTCAGACAAAGGACAAAATCTGCTAGAGGCGAATTTAAATCTTGGGTTTGTTCCAAAGTCCTGAATCGCATTATTGTTGCAAGATAACACGAAGCTAGCAGCAAGGACTCCAAAGAAAATGGGTGCAACCCAACACCGGACCGAAAGCGCGGGCACAGAGCCAAAGCAGCCACGAAGCCCCAAGCATGAACCACCATCCCAGAGCTGAGAATGGGGTGCCCTTTCGGCAGTGCCAACCCGGGCACTAGAGATGTACAATTCCGAGCCACGTCCCGGTGGCACCCCTTGGGGGGAGGGAAAGAGGCTGAGTTCTGTGCAAACAGGGCAAGCGGCACCCCGGGCCCCTCCCGTGGCCGGGGAGCGAGTCCAGCAAGGACAGCAGGTGGACAGCGGAGGGCTGCGCCAGCGTGTCCCCTATGGCTTGGCTCACCTGCGCGCTCTCCTTCCTTTTCCTTGTCAACTACAGCGGACACACGTGCCGTGCGCCCCTGTCACTCCTCAGAGCTCACCTTGCCTGAGCCCCGCTTGGGGACACCCCTGTCACCGCCAAAGAAGCGGCCGAGGGAGTCAAGGATGCCCGTGTCCCTGTGCCTCGGGAGGAAGCCGTGCCTGGCGTGATCCATGGCGCTCGCGGACGCCAGGTACTTGGAGCCGTGCCGCTGGGAGGGTCGTTTCTGTGAGGCCATCACATCTAGGCCCTCGGGGGTGGCTGTGCTGTCCTCTGGGATGGTCTGGAGCTCGTCTGACTCCGAGGGCCTGTCTTTGAAGGTGTTGTCCTCCCTCCCGGGGGCATCTCGGGAAAAGAGGCGGATCAAGTGGGGGCGGCCCCCTGGGTCAGCTGGGCTGGCGTCCTGCCAGGCATTCTTCGGGTCCGCTGTGCGCTTGGAGTCTGTCACCGCCGCGCCCTGAGAGGGGGGCCCATTGTTCTGCTCCACATCTGCCTCTCCTGCAAACAACAGTGAGATGTGAACACGGGCTGTGCAAAGCGGAGCAGGGGACAAAGGCGCTTTCTTCCAGGGCTAGTGACTTGCTTGTGTCTTACCAGAGCCCCAGAATGCGTGCAGGGCCATCGAGCGACATGGCGGCCCCACATCGCTCTGGCAGGACCCAACTGACACCGAGCGCCCTACCTGCAGGTCTCAGAGGCGTGCCCCCGCCTCCTGCCACAGTGGCCGGTGGCCACCGCTGGGCACTGCCTGCTGTGCCTGGAGAGCCCAGCACCGCGGGCGCCTCTGGGGGCCGTTAACCTCAAAAACTCCACCGGTACATAAGCTAACCGCGTTTGGGAGCATTTATTTGGCCAAAGGTATTTTTAGCATTCTTGATAAAAGTGGAACTTCCCACATCTTTTTGCAATTCACGCCTTAAAGAAATGGGGCATTTAGAATTCTTTAGTTTCCAGATTCCACAAGAATCTGCTTTTTCAGGACATTTCCATTTGGCTTCTCTTCTGTAAGTGGCCGTGACCATGGAGCTCGAGGAGGGCATGGCGTATTTCACGTGGGATCCCACCATCTCGTAGCTCTGCACACAAGCGTCTACAACGCTTCCTTCAGGGGAGGCAATACATCCATTTTCCTCTCAAGTTCTGTTAGGCTTAGTGCATATCCACTCCAGCCCATGCCACCTTTTGTTACTTATCTATAGAAAATGTGGGTTTCCTCACACTTTCTTGTAATACTCCCCATCCTCCGACCCCCATCTGTTCTCTGTCATCTACCCAACAGCAGCCTCCACCGTCTGTCTGGCCACGTACCTACTGATCTGTACACCAATCCATCCACAGAGCCATCCACCCAGCTACCCCTCCAGCTACCCATCACCCATCCAGGCACTTACCTGTCCACCTGCCCATCCACCCACCCACCCAGTCACTCCCCCATCCATCTGCCCACCGGTCATCCACCCATCCACCCACCCAGCCACCCAGCCGTTATTTGCTGAGGACCTAGGCAGTGGCGTGTACTGTGCTGGATCACTGGTTTACAGTGAAGAGCATGTGGTCCCTGTCTCAAGAACACCGATTAAAATGAATGTCACAGATTGAATAGTGTCCCACCAAAATGGCAGGTCCCCATCCTAAACCCCAGTAGCTGTGAATGTGAACTTATTTAGAAACAGGGTCGTCCATAGACCCCAAGGTAAGATGAGTCCATACTGGACCAGGGTGGTCTTCACCAATGGCGGCCGTCCTTGTAGAGCGAGGGGGCTCAGGATCCGGACACGGACACACAGGGGAGAGGAAGCCACGTGGCGGTGGGGGCAGGGACCGGAGTGATGGGGGAGCTCTGGCAGGCAGGTCGGGGACGTGGCACCCACCCTCCCCTGAGCCGGCAGCCGCAGTGCAGCCCTGAGGACGCGCCGAGTTCGGATTTCCAGCCTCCGGAACGTGAGGACGGAAATGCCAGGGGTTTGACACCACCCAGACACAGTTTTATGTCACCTAATGACTCGAAGTCCACGGAGCAGGGCTGGGGGCTTCGGGGAGGCCCCTCGCAGGAAGGACTGGGTGGGCCCAGTCAGAGGGGAGTGCACCCAGCGCGCGGTCGGCAGGGAGAAGGGGCGAGGTCTGCAGGTGCACAGGAGGGAGAGGCTGCCGCCCACAGGGGAGACGGAGGGGAGGCCACGGAGGAGCCAAGGGCGGCTGGGAAGAGCCCGGAGGCAGCGGCCAGGCCTTTCCCTTGTGTTGTGTGCATTTGAGGACGTTTGTGTATCTACACAACATGGACTTCCACAAACACATCAGAAACAAAAGGCAAATGACCCCACTCTCTTTCAGCAAAATCACAGCGGTCAGGCAACCGCCCCACGAATGACACTCATCACACGACTGTCTCTTGACCTGTTTTCCAAAGTAGAGGGCCTTCCTCCCCACGTCCGTGCTCAGCTTCTGCGAGCAACAAGGCCACAAGGCTGAGCCCGGTCCCGGGACCACCGGGATATTCCCCAGCCTCCTGAGAGACCGTACACAGCGACAGGTGTGTCCAGTGCCTCAGAAGTCTGTCCCTCAGCGTCTCTGAGGACCACCGATGAAATTCAACCAGGTAAGAGCGCAAGTGTTTACAGTGTAGGCCCGAAGTGCGCTGCATGGCAGTAACAGGAAAAAGCAATGTAATGAATACTATGGCCACAGAAATAGAGCCTAATTTTCCAGCCGTGCCTTATATTCTGCGGCTAATATGAATTAATGCAAATGTGGAGGAGAAACAAAAGCTATATTGTGCATAATTAAACACATTAACACAACACAAGCGCCTCTGAATACTAATATTTGTGTAACAGTCGGGCCTTGTGTCGCTGAATGCGGCCGTTTGTGAGGGCACAGAGAAGGAGCTCCTGTCCGGACAGCGGCATCTCTGCGCACAAGGGCAGGGGGAGAGGCTGAAATCTGTGCTGTGCAGCGTTTTTGGTAGGGACAGACGCAGTTTTAATTTGTCAGTTAATATCAGCTTTCATCAAATTACAGCCCAAAGGAGACTTCTTGTTGAGACTAATCGCGGAGCATCACGTTTAGCGCACAGTGTGTGAGGCGTGGACCTGATTCTGCCAGAACAAGCATGCATAAGGCTCTGGTGTGATTCAAATTCTACAGGAATTCACAATAAAGCTTTTTTTAAAGCCCACCTCATCCAATTGCTAGAATGACCCCCAGAAGCTTTGGTGGGACACGTACTGGACTTTTGGAAGGAATGCCGTTAAAATCGCAGATGGCTTCCCAAACGTCTCTGAGAAACGAGGACGACACTCGCTAGAGAGAGGCTTCCGGAACAGACACCCACCGAACAGGAGGGCGATTTGGGGGAGGCGGTGTTCCCTGCGCAGAGGAGCCCGATGTCATGACCGGAGCAAGCCTCCGGCTGAAGGTTGCAGCGGCCTGTGTGTGGCTCCTTCCCGAACAGGGCGTCCTAAGTCCTGTCCCCCTGGATGGCTCTTTGACCGACTGCAACTTTTTGCGCCTTATGCTGGGGTGTTGCTGCGCCATCATCGGTGGTCCGGGGCCGGGGTTTCTCTCGTGCGGTCCCACTGGACCCAGGGCTGCCGGAAGGCCCCATACTTGGTTCACAGCACACGACCTTACTTGCCCCCCAACGTCACGGGCACCTAGGACGGACCCACCTGCCCGCTGTCCCACACGTCCCACACGTGTGCCCTTCTCGTGTCTCGTCGTTGGCCTCACTGCCTCCCTATCCCCCTGGAGGCCTGGCCGGGCATCTGGACGGCCCTTCTGGGACCACAGTTCCACGGGGGCCAGTGCCACGGGGCAAGTGTGTCCCCTTCCTGTGAGTGTGTCCTACTTCCCTCTGCGGGTGGGCGGTGTGTCTGGCGGGGCTGTGCCGGGCCGGGGGTGGTCTGCACTGGGCCTCTGGCAAGATCACAGCCATGCTGGAGTGCGCCGGCCGTCCCTCTCAAAGCAAAGAACAGAAGTCAGACCCGGCCTCTTTGCTAGGAGAACTTCGCGATTGGCATTGCTGCGTTAAACTGTTTTTTATATCCTTGTTTTTAAGTGAAGATTTCCCTTCCGTCCCGAGAGGCTCTGCACCAGGGTCTAAGCTCTGGCTCAGAAACGAATTTCCGTTGTATCATCTAATTCCTGCTGGCCATGCAGAGGTTTTGTGACGTCCGGCTCTGCGCTGCCTGCCGGGGGCTCTCTCTCTCTGCCCCTCCCCTGCTCAGCTGTCTCTGTCTCTCTCAAAGTAAATGACTAAACATAAAAAAGCGCAGCTGTCTGGGGGGCGATCTGGTTGGACGTAGAGCACAGAGTACAGGGCGGGCTTGTCGGGGGCGCGTGAGGCTCCGGTGAGGCACCAACGACCCTGGCCTTACAGCAGAACTGATTGATGAGTCTGTCCTCGGTCACAGGGGTTTGCGCCCAAGGATCTAGGATTTTTCCAGGCTGAAAAACATGAGATCCCAGCTTCCCATGCGCACCACCTCCTTGTGGGGGCCCAGACCCAGACCGGACCAGGACAGGGTCTCAGAGGTGCCACAGGAGCCCACAGAGTCTCTCCTCCGCAACTTCCGTGAGGCCCGCAGTACAGACGACTAACGAGAAGGTGAGATTCATAAAGAAAACACAAGCAGCCAGAGACGCACGTTCCCAGAGGCCCAGACAACAGTCTGGAGGCTCCAGAGGGGCCAGCGGCACCTGCAACAAGGCAGGGACCCCGTGCGGAGGAGGTCCTCGGCGGGGCTCAGTCGCCTTCTGGGGCTGGAGCCACCCGCACAGTGATGGGGACACAGGCGCTGGGACGCCCAGTGACTTCCATCTAAGCGCACAATGGCAGAATTCAGACCTGCGGTATGCGCCCTTGTCCTACTGCACTGGGCGGTTTGCTCCTAAGTGATCTGCAGTCTGGTTTTCTAGCTTACGTCCCTGTAGGAAGTATGATCCCCAAATAGGCCCCTATATCCAAATGCACCAACATGTCCTGTTTCTCATAGTTGTTCAGGCCGGTCCTTCGTTTCCAGCTCGAAGCAGCAGCATAGCACTGATGAAAGCCCGTCATTACGGAATCCACATGATGAAGGGAATCTTCAATCACCGGGTCTTTGATTTGTTGTTTTTAAACTCGGGCTTTTTTAGCTTACGTGTTGCTCCCCCATCTTCCCCATGGGGTACGTTGGAGATTCCGGAGGCCAGGAAAGCCCTTGCACCGTCAGAGAACCACAACTGACCTGATGTCGGGCCCCCTCTCACCGGGACAAGCTGACATGGCCAAGCAAGGGTGGCCCCCCCAAATCCACAGGCCACATTCATGTCCTCAGAGTGGGTGAGCGGAGGTCACACGAGTGACTTCATAGTCCAGAAGGTCTCGAGACACAGAGACGGCTGTCAGGGGCTCACGAGAAGCTACCTACGACTTCGCATCGTTGTGGAAGACCCCAACTTCCAGACAGCTGATGGGAGGTGGCACGCCTCGTGCGGCCGGGGGAGAACCGTCCGGAAACACAGGGCCCTGAACGGAAACAGGCACCGCTCACTCTCCTCCAGAGGTCTTTCTGAGTTCTGGTTCTCATTTCGCTTCTGATGGTGGGTGGATGGTGCGGGTCTACCCACTGGGGACTTTCATGGAAAACGGCTGTGCAGAGGAGCACACGGCCCCCCGGAGCCTGCCTGTCCGCCCGCTGCCGGAGACTGCCCGTCCGGCCCCCCCGCCTCCTGCACCCGGCCTCTCGGAGCCTGCCCGTCGCTACCCACTCAGGACAGCAGCCCCGGACGCAGGAACGTGCAGGCACGGGCTCCCATCCCCCCAGCACGGATTCCAGCACCGAGACAGGACGCAGAGGCCGTTCTCTTTACTGAGACCCAGGGCCAGACTTCCGCGTTCACTCCAAGGATGGTTAGTCATGTACTCTCGGGACACAGCTTCCAGCTCACTTTTCCACAAGGGGGTGTTTCTGGGGGCCGGGCCCCCAGAGGGTCCCACTGCCAGAGGCTGGATTACAGACTCTCCTTGGAGTCCTGACGGGGACCAAGGAAGATAAACGCATCCCGACAGCAGAGAGGCATACATAACGCTCCTCAGGCCGTCTACGAGCAAGCGCAAAGCTAAAATCCTGCCAGTGTGTGAGGGTCATGTGATGTCAATGACAGGTGCTTCGGAGCAGACACTGGGAATAACAGGTGCAGGCCAGGCTGCCCCGCCTCACCCCTGCACGCCTCCAAGCAGGGCCAGGAAGCCTTCCGGGAATGGAGTCCTCGCCCGAGGCCCGGAAAGCTGAGGTGGGGGTGGGGTCCTGGAGGTAGGGGCAAGGTCCCCCTCCACCTCCAGCCAGGACTGCCCTCTTTGTGCGTGGCATTAATACTGGGCACGCACATGTGTCCCGGATGTGAAAGGTCCCGTCCGTGTGTGGACCATCGTGTTGGGGGCCTCGGGTCACCAAGCATGTGGCTCTTCTGGGCTCTGATTAAACTCAAACCAAGAGCCCCCATGGAGAAGCCTGGGGCTGACGGCAGACAGCGGCCTGCAGGCTCTGGTGCAGACTGCAATCTGGGAACAAGCCCCCAGCCTGGAGCGGAGGGCAGGAGGGGCCCTTTCCTGCGCGGGGCAGCCTTCCGCAGCTGCGCCGCAGACCAGGCTTGCTCAGGACCTCAGCCGACCACAGCGTGGCTGACCACCTGTTTAAGGAGCAGGGGCGCCGTGAGTCCCTGTCCCCGCGGCCCAGCCCCTCTCCGCAGAGGAGCCCTCGGGGGCCCCTGGGCGGCTGGGCCGTGGAATTTGCCAGTGTAGGCCAGGGCTGAGAGCGCCCTCCTTGTTTGTGGAATGCTTCTGTCCTTGGCTCTCCGCACTTGGGGTCACCGGGGGGCGACGGGAACAAAAAGGCCCATGGTGTGGCCGGTGGACGTGAGATGGTAGAAACTCGGCGTCTATGAGAGGCATGCAGCCGCCCGCCAGGCTCCTGACAGAGAGACATTAGAACTTGTCCACAAATGAATCTTGTCAGCCCACCCATCGCGCACAGATGCCTCCTTTGTGTGCCCAGAACATATAGCTTTATGTGCTCTAAATAGCTCACCCCGGGTCCTCCCACGCAGGACCCGGGTCGCAGGGGAGGCAGCCCGAGGGCAGAGGCAACGGCGGGCAAGGGGGGGCCGGGGCCGCTGGGCGTCTGCACCCGTGCGGCCGGAGCCTCTTCCTCTTACAAAGCGGTGCCGGCTTCCCAAACACAGCTGGCGTGAGGATATGAGATCTTTTTAAAAGCCCGATGACCACACGGTTCTGGGCCGCGAGCAGCCTCTGTCGATCCGCAGTGAAACTCAGGGCCTGTGACGAGCAGGCCCGAGAGGCAACGAGAGTTCTGCAGGAAGAGGGCATCCCGGGCACGACGGACGCCGTCGGGGGGGGGGGGGGGGGGGCACAGAGGTGCTCCTGCCTCCAAGTCCTCTCACACAGCGGGGCTCAGTCAACACTGGGCCTGAGACCAACGGTCGGCTGGAGGCAGACCCGGCGGACGGTCGGCTGGAGGTGGACCCGGCGGACGGTTGCTCTGCCGCCGGCTCTGTGGCCTTGAGCACGTGGTCCATCTCTTCACGTCCTGGCGCCTCGGCTGCAGAGTGGAGTGGGTCACTGGGGTCCCATCCCCCGGGACTGCTGGGACAAGTAAGTGAGGGGCACGTACTAAAGTGTCGTGGCCCCGATGCAGAGGGAGCACCCCTCAGTCAGGGCTTCTGTTACTGTGGCTGGGAATGCCTTGTACACAGCAGGAAGAGCCTATACATTTTCCATCCACCAGCCATCCATCCATCCATCCATCCACCAGCCATCCATCCATCCATCCATCCACCATCCATCCATCCATCCATCTATCCACCAGACATCCATCCATCCACCATCCACCATCATGAGATGCCACAGAAAGGCTTTTTCACCCGGGAAGCAACATCATCAGATGTGTTTTCAGAAGCCCCCTGGCTCCACGGAGGAGAAAAGCCAGAGCCAGGGACCAGCAGAGAGGCAGTGGGGCGTCATCCAGGGGTGGCGGAGCCTGGGCTGGGGCTCAGGGTTTGGGGCTGCAGCAAAGTGCAGAACTGGGGGCTTAGGGGATAAAGATCAGGACTGCTCTGGGGACGGGGCGAGAGGGTCCAGGAGCTTCCGGGCAGCGCGGGCATCACCAGGGAACTTGCCAGAAGTGTAATTCCCCGGCCCCATGCCAGGCCCGCCGACAGAAGCCAGGATGAGCCCCGGTCTGCGTTTCACAGGGCTTCTGATCACAGGGTACCTGGAGAGTGGGAAGTTCTGCTCCAGTGAACGGCGGAGGCCCTCTGAGCCAATAAGCTCTGAGAGGCTGTGACGGAGGCTCCCAAAGTGGGGTGCATGGCCCGATCATCAGGGGACAGCCTCTGGATGCTCTGCCCCCCAGGCCAAGCCAACAGAAATCTCAGGGTCCAGTGAGAGGCACCTCCCTGGGCTATAAGGCCAGGGAAGCGGCAGGTCTCAGTGCCACCTTCCCCACAGGTCTCCCAACTGGCCCAGGGTCTCTGTGTCATTGCCGTGAACCGCCTTCACGGTGGGGGGTTCTCACTGAACGAACACCGGGCACCCTCTCCCCAGGGAACCTCGGAACCAGCAGAAGCTCTAACACCGACCCGGGCTGCGGTCCGAACTGCAGCCCGGCTGACGCAGGGTCACCGGCTCTGGAAGTGGGGCCCGCGCACCGCACTGGTCAATGGGCACCGCGGATGAAACCCCGGGCCGAGCCCTCCCGGCTTCCGCACCCCCTTCTCCACAACGTCTGGCCCAGAAAACAAGGAGGTGATGAGGCTCCAGGCATGACAAGCTGCCATCAGAGCAGCGAGTAGTAGAGAGAAGCTGGAAGACTCGGAACAGGAAAACGGTGTAACGCACCTTGTGTGCCACCTCTGCGTCTGTCTCGGTTTATCTGCAGCCCAGACGTGACTTCAGCGGGACTTTGCGGAGCCCTGCAGGCACACGTTCAGGCTCTGTGCGGACGCTTTCCACCATGACAGTAACCTTTTCCCGCGAGAGGCCGTCGGGTCCTGGGTCACAACCGTCCACAGCCACAAAGCAGGAGCCCGCGGTCCGAGGCCACCCGCTGGCCCTGACCCTGCGTTCAGCCCACTGCCTTCACTCTGACCCCTTTCGGCCCTTGTCTGAGAATCCCAGCCAGGTCTGTGACCTCAGGGCTGACTTGTGTGAAAACCACAATCTCATCTGATGTGTGTTATCACACCCGGAAACGCTGCAGAGTGGCTGGTCTGGAAATGTCTTGGGCAGGCGTTCCCTGGCCCAGAGCTCAGGCTGCCATCTTCCCCAGCAGCCCCCGGGCCTCTCCCAGGCTGCCCAGTGCACACTCAGAACAGCCCACTTGGCACAGGCTTGAGATCCAGGGGCGGCTCGGCCTCTGTCGGGGGCCAGGAGCCCGTCCAGGGCACTTTACAAGGTGGGGGAGCCCTTGTCCCAGCTCGGGCCAGTCGGGGCCACCCCCACCCCAGGGACCCCACTCCCCATCCTCCCTGAGGCCCAGGAGGCACACACGGGCGCTTGCTTCTGCTGCAGGTTAAAAGAAACGCCACAGAGGAAAGCTCAATCCCATGCCCCCTACCTTGACCTTGACCACACCTGCACTCGCGCATTCATGGCAGATGCGTGTGACCGGCACCTGGGGGGGTGCGTGGGGGGAGCAGGTGCACATGGGCCAAGGCAGGAAAGCCGGGTGCACAGGCTTTGCTGGCGGGGCCAACGTGCACCAAGGACGAAGCTGAGTCTGCACGCGGCCCCTGCGCAGTGACTGTTAGCAAGGGAAGGAAATGCTGCAAAAGCAAAGGAGAGGTCTCTTCTCAGAAACGGCTGCAGAGGTGGGGGGGGGCGCCTGCGGCTGCTGGCACCCCTGTGCCATCCGAGTCCTCCAGTGCCCAGTGTAACCATGAGGAAAGGTCGAGGGGAGGGAGGGTGGCATCCTCCTGTAAGGAGCCCTGGGGACAGGTTCCATCAGGACCCTGCCTCAGACTTCCCCTCTGAGGGACTGTGGGGAAAACAGTCACCTGGGGGGAGCGGGGGGGGGGGGGAGCGGACAAGCAACACCTGTAACGGCACCCATCGTGTGGAATTTGGTGACAGCGCCTTTCTGCTGCTCCTGATTCCTGTGCTCTTCTCCGCTCCTCCTGTGTGCGTGCATGCATGTGTGCACGTGTGTGCATGCAAGTGTGTGCACGTGTGGGCACGTGTGTGCATGTGTGTGCCTGTGCACACATATAAGTGTCTGCATTTGTATGGACTGCGTGTGCATATGTATGTTCATGTAAGTGTGTGTTTGTGCACATGGGCACACGTGTGCTGGGGGCAGTGTGCGTGCCGAGGCATGTTGACACCACCACGCGCTGAAGGACAGGTGCCCCGCTGGAAAGCTGACGGCGCCTCGAACACAGCTCTGTTTCCTCACACTGGTCTGCCGGCGCCGGAGAATCGATCCCGGCAACACCAGCTCTACTGGCTCTTCTTGTCTCCGCGCCCTCCCAGTGCCCACCCTCCACTCAGGCCCCAGCGTGTGTGCCTATGTTCTCATGCGCCCTCACCCTCAGGAGCCCCCGGCGGCCCGTCTCCCGGCGGAGGACCCCTTCCCAATGGAACCTGTCTGTCCTCCAGTCCTCGCCAACCGTGGGGCCCGTGCGACCATGGTTCTTGCAGCTTCCTTTCCCTGTTTCCAAACTCTCTCCCTAGTTCCCTGGAGGACGCTCCTGGCATCTGGTAATGACAGCCGTCCAGGCCCGCTGCCGCAGCTGCCCCCTGCCCTTGTGCCCGAGTGCCCCGCACCCTCCGGTCCATCCAGAGGCTCACGGACCCAGGGGACTAAATGGGGACGTCATCTCTTGGGACAACATGACGGAACCAGGGAAAGGCACAGGGGGCTCACGTCAGGCCTCCTGTGTCCTCGGACCAGCTGACCAAGCCCTTGGACTGCCTTCTCCAGTGACGCCTGTTGTCAGGACTGTGCCCAGTTTCAGAGACACCAACGGAGGCACAGAGAGACCACTGGACGGGCTGTTTCTATAAAACTCCCCAACGCTGCCCCCAACAGTCCCGGCGGAGTGAGCGGGATGGGGAGCGGATTCCGGCGGACTCTCCAGGGGAGGCTGTGCTCACCGGCTCTGTGACTGTGGGGAGGGACCGAGCCTCACCTTCCCTGGAGGAGCGACCGATCCCTGAGGGGTGGACGGCCCCTCTGGGGAGGCTGCTCCGTGCACACCCGGTGCCAGGGGCCACGCTGATGTTGAGGGCGGGCACAGAGCACGTGCTGGTGACAGAGGGGACGTGGCCCCACGTGGGGTGCGGGGGGGAGAGGGGCCCACCCACTGGCCGCCTGAGTCAGGGCATGTGAGCCAGTCACTGAAAGACTCGGTTTTGAAATAAAACACCGTCGCACTTGCAGGGTATTTCCACGCAAACTCGAAGCCACAGAGAAGGAAGGGGATCGATAATCCCCCCCAAGACGGGGAGCAAATTAAACGTTAAAAGCCCCCCGCGCACGAAGGCTTCGGTCCGTGCCAGGGCCTCTCAGGGAATCACTCTGGGAATTAAGAGCTCGGGTCAGAAATCGCAGATGAACCGGGAAAGAGCGCGATGGCCGATCACGGCAGCGAGGGCGAGTTCGGAATAACGGCTCTGGAGCGGCGGCCTCTCCGAGCGCAGCACGAGGAGCCCCGGAGGCCACACACGCTGGGACACATCTCCACAAGGAACGCACGTCGCTGCCCGGCCTCACAGGTGACGCAGCCAGGCTCGGGCAGTCTCACCCGCCAGCACCCGGCGCGTAGAAGCGCCACCCCGAGCTCTCTGCTGCTACTTCCTGACGCGTCCTGGGAACGAGACAGCGCACGGCCCGGGTCTGTGCCGGCTCCGCCCCACCCTCCCTGCAGGCTCCTCTGCATGGGGCCGGAGCGGGTGCTGCTGCGTGCGGGTCTCTACACTGCCGTGTGCACGGGCACACGCACACGCAAGCATGTGCGGTCCCTGCCTGATGAAGGGCCCCCTCGCCAGGTCCGTGGTGGGATGGTGCTGGGGTTCGCGTCTCATGTGGCTGTAGGTTAGCGTCCTCCCGACTGGCCACAGGCGCAGTGGTTCATTTCTTTTCTGTACGAGCAGGAATCAGCATGGTTTTACTGGTTAGCAGGCCATCTGTGTCACTGGTGACGTCAGAGGTGTCGGCAAACTACGCCCACGACCGAATCCGGCCCAGCTCCTGGTCTCGTACAGCCTTACTTCCTTAAATACTTTTAAAAGAAAAAATAGTATTTCATGACACACAGAAAGTATGTAAAATTCAAATGTCGGTGTCCATAAATAAAGTTTTATTGGGACAGAGCCATGCTCCTCTCCTGACAAAACCATCTGTGGGGTTTCCATGCTCCAAAGACAGAGTTGAGGAAAAGCACCAAAGAGACCGTCTGGCCTAAAATATGTACTGTCTGCCCCTTCACAGAGGATTTGCCGGCCCCGTGGTCTACAGGCCAACTTTCAGCTCTAAGAACAGGAGTAATTAGTCTTACGACCTTCACGGGACACAAAACTGATAGTTCCACCCCACACACCTTCCGGAGAAGTCTGCGTGCTGTGAGCCTGGAGTCCAAGAACTTACGTAACCCGTTCTTTGCGTTCAGGACGTAAGAATGTCTGGGGAGGTATTGTTCGCACCGCTGAAATGTTGTGGCTTAACACCAACAACAAAATGCATTTGGTTTCAGTGTAATGAATGAAATGGCAACTATTTTATTTATCATTTAAAAAATTCTTTCAATATTATTTGAGAGAGAGAGAGAGAGAGAATCTTACATAGGCTCTTCTCTCAGCCTGACACACAGCTTGAACCCACGACCCTGGGATCATGACCTGAGCCAGAATCAAGAGTCAGACACTCAACTGACGGAGCCACCCAGGCGCCCCAATGACTATTTTATAACAAGAAGATGAATGTGACTTCCACATTCCACGAGGAAGTCCGCTCTCTGCAATCATCTATCTTTAATTCCTGTCCCGGGCCACCCAAGAAAGCGTGTAGGGACCCAGATGACAGAGAACCATGACCCCAACTCAGACGGTGAGTGTATGTACAGCAGAACCTGATCGGAGGGCCGCTGCCTCAAAGAAACGCCCGTCAGGTGGGGGCTGCGCGCCTGCAGGGGGAGGAAGGAGAGGACCGGTGACCTCGCACACCTACGGGCAGAGGGGCAGGGGCAGGGGCAGGCGGGGCAGCAGGGTCTCCAGCAGGTTCTCTGCACAGGGATAAGCGTGTCCCACGGGACGTGTTCATAAGCCACCCTCCCGAGCGAAGAGGATGGCTGTGAGGCCCTCAGCCCGCCGTCCTTTCCTACGGGGCACTGCCCTGCCCTTAGGGGCCGGACTCTGCTCCCGGAGGAACTTTTTATACAAAAGCACATGTAAATGGTAAAATCCCAGCCACACGACAAAGATGCGTGCAGCCAGTCGCACCCGTGCTGTGCGTCTTGAACTGAGTGTTAGAATTGTCTCCTATTACATTTGTTTTTCATCCTTGTCTCTTTAAAAAAATTAACGTTTGTTTTTGAAAGAGAGACAAAGAAAAAGAGAGTCAGAGCGTGAGTGGGGCAGAAAGGGGGAGACACGGACTCCGAAGCAGGCTCCAGGCTCCTAGCTGTCCGCACAGAGCCCGACGCGGGGCTCGAACCCACAAACTGCGAGATCACGACCTGAGCTGAAGTTGGACACTCAACCGACTGAGCCACCCAGGCGCCCCTTTCTTCCTTTTCAGTTCTGAGGTTTGTGCTGCGCATCGATGACCTACGCTTGCTTATTTCAGAAGAATTACTGATAGAGGTCCTGGGAAAACTGGCAGGAGGGCGTATCTACGCGGAACCAGGAGGCAGGTGTGGAATTCCCACGAATCACAGCACCACAAAAAGTCAAACCCGGAGTGCTCCGATGTGGACACAGAGACGCACCGTTCACGACAGACGGAAAGCACCACCGGTCTCTATGATCCGTTTGGAATTTCAGCTCATCTACGGCACAGCTGCGGGGGTTCCGGATTACAGGCCGAGGGAGCAGGTGCGCAGGAAGCGGCAGGCTTTCTCATCCTTTCGGTCAGACCCACGTTCCAGAAACTGTGTTTTTGGTCTTCCGAGAAGATCAGACGCTGGCAGCGGCCGCCTTGCAGTGGCGCGTGCCATGATGGGAAACGGGGGTCCGTGACTTAACTGTCTTTCCAGGCCTCCCTTCTCTTGCTGAAACAATTTCCAGATTAACCATCACACCTACTAAAAACATGAATGCAGTTTTGTAAGTATTCAGAGAATACTCGGGTGATGCCTTACCCAGGAGTGGTGGGCATCAGGACGGGCATCACCCAAGGCTCCCCGTGGAAAAGATAATCAATACATTTACATTTTAGCAAATGAGAGAGTTATTTTTAGGTCTCTTCTTGGGGACAGTAGCGGATCTGTACGGCAGCACTTTCTGTCCCTGAAGCCAAGGAACAATGCCGTCAAATGTCTGGCGCCACGGAGAGGGGGTTTTCAACAATGTCTGCTTTTCACGAGCGGCGTCCGGCGTCGAGAAAGTGCGGACGCCGTGCCAGCCCGGTGCCAGCCCGTGCTAGCTGCCGCGAGTTTTTAAGGATAAAAATAATTTGAAAACTCTTCAGGTTAAGAAGTATTCAGTGAAATACTTTAAACAACTCAGGCAATAAAACATGATTATTCAGATTTTAAAAAGTAATGTCACGCTAGACGGGAGAAAAAAGACATCATAAGATACCATTGCTGGAAATGGACTGAGGTGAACTCTCTTCAGCGCCCTGGCTGCGTTAACTATTCTTAGATTTATGTTGTTTCAGTAAAGTGCCTATGGGTACACTTTTCTTTGGGTTTGTTTGCTTTTGTGGAAACCATTTCAAAGAGTATTTATCGTGATCCTGTCGGCAGAAATCCTCAACGTCCCAGGCGTCCGACTGAGGCAGCAGCAGACACCCCCATGCCTTCATCCAGGGAGCGGAAGTAGTTATGAAAATCCTAACTTAGCCACAACGGTGCTGATGGTTATGTTTCCATGATCTGTTGCACGAACCTTGAGGAGGGTAGTGATTCCACAGGCAGTTATGAGCAGAAAGTCAGCGTTCCCGTCACATGAAAATAAGCTCCCGCCCACGCTCATACGTGGGTGCGTCACAAAGTTCCCTAAGGGAAATCAGTCCACTTGAGCCAAACTTTTGGAAATGACCACACGGTCTCAGTGATAAAAACTTTAAATGTTACTTTTTGGTCACCCCACGCCCGCCGCTCACCCCGCGTCCACCTGCTCACACCACACCCACTGCTCACACCACGTCCACCTGCTCACACCACATCCGCCGCTCACCCCACGCCCACCGCTCACCCCGCGCCCGCCGCTCACCCCGCGTCCACCTGCTCACCCACATCCGCCTGCTCACACCACGTCCACCGCTCACACCACATCTACCGCTCACACCAAACCCATTGCTCACCCCACCCGTGCACGCTCCATGTCCACCCGCTCAGCTTTCAAGGCCTCCTGACCTCACCTCCACCACGCGGCTTGACCTTTGCTGACCTGCACACCTGCTACAGGCTTTGCCAACATCGTGTCCACCCCTGGCCTGAGTCCCCGTCTCTGTCACCTCCACCCTCGCCCTTATGGCCATGTGAACACCCCCACTAGGATGTGAGTCCACTCTCTGGATACTGGTGGCCTGGGTTGATCCACACATGACAGCTCTACTTGGTATGGCCCCCCGGGTCCTGTCCAGGCTGTGCTAACCCCACCATGTGCTCGTGGCCACCTCGGGAAGAGACACCTCGCTCGTGTCTCCAGACCCACCAGGGCAGCGGGGAGTGCAGCACTGTGGGGGCAGGGAGGTCCAAGGCCTGAGAACGCCCCAGGGAAACGTGTGGAGTGAGGGCTGACCTGCGGGCACAGCCCTCCTGCCTCCCCTCTGCGCGCCTGCAGCCCTGCGTCAGCGGCAAATCTGCAGCCTCGTCTTGGGTGTTCAGCAGCCACACTGCCCCCTTCCCCGCGGCCCGTCCCTGATCCCCTGTCGCAGGGGCCCCGTCCTGCCGAGCTCAGGACCCTCCGCCTGCCTGCTGCCCACAGGCCCAGACCGCACCCCTGCACCTGCCTGCAAAACCCCCTGGGCGGGTCCACTGGTGACAGAGCTATGCTGTCCGTCCCCCGCTGTGCTCTCCCTTCAGCCCTGCCGGGCCTGCCACCTGCCGGGGCCTCCCCTCCCCCGGCCCCGGACAGATGTGTCCCGTCCAGGCACGTACAGTTCCCCTCCGGGGCCACCCGCGCCCCCAGCCTGCAGGCCCTTCCCACGGAGGCTGGCCCCGGAGCCTGGCCTGGAGGGGCCCCGCGGGCCTGCTCTCCCACCTGCCGCCCCGCTGCACCCCCACTCGGTGCAGACGCGCCATCTTCACATGGGAAGCCCCCGACCCCCGTAACGGCCTGCTCTGGGAACAGACGGAATCACACCTGAAACGTCTGAAAGCAGATTAACCTCAGCTCACGTGTTCAGCAACAGCCGTGGCTCTTTTAAAATAAATTCATTTCTCGGAAATGGAAATTTCTTTTCCCTTAACAACAACGGCTAGGATGACTAGTGTGTATGCACACGTGTGTGTAAGCGAGCGTGTGAGTGACACGCCGGGACACATTGATACATGCGCGACTCTGACTCTAATGCAAGTATCCGGTCATGTGCCTGGAGTCCGTCCGTCTCATTTCCGATTAGAAAAGGCGGGATAAGTCCTGGGGACGGCGGGTGACAAGCGGGGCCTGAGGCAGCCTGGGGCGGCGAACGCGTAGGGCACAGCCCAGGCGCCGGACAACCCAAAAGCCCCGGACGACACAGAAGTGATGGCTGGCCCCATCAGCAGGCGGAGGACAGAGCCAGCAGAGACAGGTATGTGGCCGGGGGCCTCGGGGACCCGTGGGCAGCACCACTGACCTGTGGACAGCGTCCTGAACACCTCCAGGTCGGCGTGGGAGTCAGGAGGTGGCGCCCTCGGGCCCACAGCTCCCTCCTCCCGCCTTCATGGCACAGGCGCGTCCAAAGGTAAAACGACTTTCATGAGTTTACCTCTTTCTTTTTTTCTGTTAGAAAAAGTGCTGACTGGGGCGCCTGGGGGCTCAGTTGGTTAAGCGGCTGACTTTGGCTCAGGTCATGATCTCACGGTTCGTGGGTTTGAGCCCCACATCAGGCTCTGTGCTGACAGCTCACAGCCTGGAGCCTGCTTCGGATTCTGTGTCTCCCTCTCTCTCTGCCCCTCCCCTGCTCATGCTCTGGCTGTCTCTCAAAATAAATAAACATTAAAAAAAATAATAAAAAAAAAAGAAAAAGTGCCGATTAACACTGGAATTGCTTAAACAGTCAGCTCGCCGGCCACACGCAGGCTGGAGGGGGAGGAGGCCCTGCGGTTGGTAGAGGTGAGAGGCAGGCAGCGTCTGGCCCAAGGGGCCCTCCCGGAACCGCGTGCCCCGCGCCCACCAGCGAGCAAGTACCGTGGAGACGCTCAGTGGCAGAGGGAGCTCGGGGGCGGCGAGGGTGGGCCGGCCGCACGTCTGGGTGCACAGCACTTCGCTAACGGAAGCCGTGAGCTTCGGGAACAAAATACTCAACAGGCCACGGTCCCCGTGGCCGGGCCCCACCGCACGCGCACCACGAGAGTCATGTTTGCCCGCACCGATCTGTTAGATTTTCCGCCGTCTGCGGCAGGAGCGCCAGAGACGCTGGCCGGCGGGCTGCCACCCTGGGCACGTGGGCATTCACAGACGTGGGAGCTTACTGCAGAAGGAGCAAAATACCCACTTTTGCTGGAGGGCCTTGGAGGGCAGGCAGGCCCACTCTGCCCCACATGGGGCACACCTGCCAGGCAGACAAGCCCCCCACGTGTCCTCGAGGTGAGAACAAGATGCGGGGGGGGGTCCAGTCCTGCAAGCCCACCCCTGCAGCCACGGAAACAGGCACTGTTCAGGTTTCCCAAAGGGCAGACCTTGTCAGTGTCGATGCTCTGAACACGGTGACCACAGCAACAACAAAGCTGAGGTGCTTTCCTGGAGCGGTCCTGCTCCCGCACCCTCGTCCCCTCCTGACTCAGGCGCTGCGTGTCCCCGGGGCGCCGCTGCCCTGCGGGAGCATCTCCAAACCTGCGGGCTGCTGACTCACCGGGACGGGCTGGCGGTGAGCCCTCCCCTTCTGGCCGAGGACAGACGCGGTGGCAAAAATAAAGACTTGAGGACTCACATAATCTGTTATCATTTCTGAAGCTAAACTCGGGTTCTGAAACACGAAGATAGCATCGTATTTATATTTTAAATGTCACACTACGCATTTCCCGCTTGGTGAGGGTTGTGGGAGCCGGCCGCCGGCCTCCGCGTCACCCTGTGCACGTGATGACGGGCCCCTGGCTGCACACACACCGCGGGTTCTGTGCGAACAGCTTAGAAATGTCAGCCTTTGAAGAATTCACGCCGGTTTGCACAGAATTTCAAAGGCATATTGAGTGTGTCAACATACCACTGATTGTCCCCGGGATCTGGACTCTGAGAGAACACGTATGCGAGCCGGGAGCCTGTGCAGAAGACACGACTGGGGTGCTAACATCCGTCCCCCTCGGGCTCCCGCCCCACCTGACGGCCCAAAGTTTCCAAACTTCCCCCCCAGCTGGCTCCCTGCCCCCCAAGATCTCAGGCATTTATTTCTGTGACTCAATTGTAATGATGGCGAGTACGAGTGACATGGGGGCTAGACAGCACCCCAGAAGGGTGAGGCGGACCCCTGCGCACCGGAAAGCCAGAACCAGAGCCACCGCTCAAGGGGGAGTCGCCCGCAGGAGCCCCCACGTCCTGCAGGACAAACATCCTGCCCAACGGTTCCCAGGAAAAAGCCCCAACAGCCACTATGCTACGAAAGCCCTTTAATCTTCGGTCCAGGCAAACCACCGCCGCCAGGGAGGCCGCCAGGAGCCTCCGCCAGCACACTCCACCGCACGGCCTGCGGACAGGCGGACCCCACCCGCCGGCCTCCGACCCAGCTCGGAGTCGTGAGGCTGAGTGTGTGTGTCAGTGCACGTGTGTGAATGTGAGCATGCGGGAGGGCGATGCGTGTGCCTGTGTGGGTGTCCGTGCACATGAGTGAGCGTGTGTGTGTGTGTGTGTGTGTGTCAGTGCACGAGTGCGTGAGTGTGAGCACCGCATTCCATTCCGGGACGGCGGGCGCTGCGAGGACGTGCAGACTGACAGCAGATCTGGTCCTGAGGCCACAGAGATGGGCCGGGACCCGAGGGGAGGCTCTGTGTGAGTGTTACGGAGCGTTCCCGTCTGGAGACGCGTGTCCACCCCCTCATCCCTCCAGGCGTGGAGCGCCATAGCGACGCAGCCTCACAGTGCACCCAGGGGACCGCTGGTTACAGCGCGTGCTCACGGTGTCTGGTCCTTAACAGAGATCCCAGGAAAATGAAACTGAACATTCAGATGATTGAAGATTCTGAAATACAAACGTTTCAGCGAGAGGCCGAGGTCAGACCCGTGGGTGTTAGGGAGGCAGAGGGGGCGGGGGGGTTGGGGTGTCTTCCTGTGCAGCTTTACAGAATCAGGAAGGTCCGGAAATGAGAACCGCCTGGACGCACCAAGTCTACCTAATGGAACATCCCAATCAGAATGTGCCCGAATATGTCAGTTTATTTTACCTGGATTTCACTCACTGGTCACGACATGACATGAGTGTCTCCAGTCCCCTCTGACCCCCGAACACGGCGTCTCCGTCCCCTCTGACCCCGAACATGGGGTCTCTGTCCCTTCTGACCCCGGACACGGCGTCTCCGTCCCCTCTGACCCTGAACATGGGGTCTCCGTCCCCTCTGACCCC
>PJEM01013782.1:0-38913 GCA_004023845.1 Helogale parvula
GCAGGTGTTCTTCCTGAGGGCACTGCCCAGTCCACATGCAAATCTCAGTGTGTGTCCTGGGAGAATGTAAAGTAAGACATCTTCTGAAATGATTTCAATTACAGCGTCCTGGTGACACGATGGCACAACAGCACTAGAGCAGAACAGGCTGAGGGCAGAGTTCGGTGGGGGGCTGATGACGAGGCCCCTGGCTGCCCATGGGTGGTGCTAGGGAGGTGTTTCTGGGTGGGGTTTTCTTTGTCACCATGTATCTGGGTGAGAAGAAGCCAGGGATCCGAGCTAGTTTCTGCTGTGAAGACAGTCCTACAAGAGGAAAAGCTATTGCAGAAACAAAAGGCTCAAAAATAAATGAAAGAAACCTTGTTCCCCTTCCTGGCTGCTGTTCACATTGTGTCTCCCATGCACTCTTTGGTATCTTCAGCTAGTTGTGGAGTGTTTTGTACTTTCCCAGAATTTATAGATGTGTGAAAGATGGGCTGAAGGGGATTTATGCCATCATACCAGAACTAGAGTGAGAATTTTGAATCTAGGATATTAAATGGAGTTTGGACAACCATGATGTGTTTTATGCACACCCAGAATGGACTGATTTCAGGTCAAGTCATAGCCTCCCCAATAGTGTTCTCACTGTTCCAGGATGAATAATATTTTTGTAGAGATAAAACACACACTTATAATTGTTCCCCGGATTCTTAGCCTTTCTGAGGTTCTTTGCCTAATCTTTCATACATGGCTGCTTTGTCCATGTAACAATAGTACTGCATTTAAACCTCATCCCTCTCTGCATTTAGGTAAGATTCCAGACAGGAGATTACTTATTTAACATCTGTCATTCAACCCTACTAAAGGAATAATGGGTGACATCAGCATCTTGGCATCTTGGTAAGCTGTTCATTTCTCCCACCCCTCAATTTACATGTAATTGGACATCGTGACGGAATAAAAGTGCCTCTACAGAGCATAGGAGGATATTAGAGATCATCCATCTGTATCTATAGTGGGTGGACTGAGGACAGGAGAGGCTCTGGGTCCAAGGGAGGTGCAGCAACCACAACGGTAGTGCTGGTACTGGCAGAGGAGGCAGAGGAGGTGGAAAGCAAAGGTGGTAAATGAAGTCCTCCAGGCTGCTCAGGTGCAGCTGGATAGATGGTTGCTCTCCCAGGAGAGAAGTCTGTGACTGGGACAGAGGCTGGAAAGTGAAGAAGCGCAGATAAAGAGAAATGGAAAGACATTTTCTGCTGTCTGCATCTATGTCAGAGAGAGAGAAATCTGACTTTCTTCCATAAAATACTTCAGGAAGAAGTCTGGGACTTTGAAAGAAATCTGTGAATGCTGAGACCCCTCCTACTGACCCCACACACCTCGGGCACACCCAAAGTTATGCTAAGCCCATAACTCTCCTGCCACTTCTTAAAAATGCCAGATCCTTTAGGTGTGCTCGTTTTAGTGGTGAGTCAGATCAAGTAAGAGAAAATAAAATGTTGTGCTAT
The DNA here is from genome assembly GCA_004023845.1 of Helogale parvula. Classification (NCBI taxonomy): domain Eukaryota; kingdom Metazoa; phylum Chordata; class Mammalia; order Carnivora; family Herpestidae; genus Helogale; species Helogale parvula. The sequence goes on from PJEM01013782.1 coordinate 1,491, forward strand.
ATCATAAACTGGGAAGCAAAGGTAAGTTACTGATTGCCAATCTGTTTAACTGTTAGAGTCAGTGTAATTAAAGCCTTTTCTACATAAGTAAGGTATTCCAGTCTTCAAGTGAGATGACAAACGCACATTTCATCCACTATGAAAAATCATAGTAATATAGTATCACACAGAAAAAAAGGGCAATTCTTCAGCCAAATTCAAAGACTACAGTAATGTGATCTAATTGATGTATAATTCAAGACAGCTTTTATGAAGAAGTTGAATAGGCTACAAGAAAATTTAGAAGGCAGTTCCATGAACTAAAGCATAAAAGTTATGAACAGGAGTACTTTACCAAAGATATTGAAATTATAAAAAAGAGGCCCAGTCAAATTCTGGGGCTGAGGGACTCAATAAAGAGATGAAAAATCCATTAGAAAGCATTGGAAATATAGTAGGTCCAGTGGAAGAGGAATGAAGTTACCGGGAGATTAGGAATTTAGAAATGATTCAAGAAGAAGAGGAGAGAACTAAGACTTCAAACAAGTGAAGAAACCCTATGTGAGTTGTCAGACTACTAGAAAAGCCAATATGACAATAAGGAGAACACAGGAAGGGGTCAGAGTTTAACTAATTTGCCGAGTGCTTCCCAAACCTGGGAAGTAAATTTAACATACAAGTCAACAGAGCTCATGGAACGTTTTATCTCAATATAAAAAGACTTACTCTATGACACATTATAATGAGTGTCCAAAATCAATGATAGAATTATTAAAGCAGGGGAAAGAAGAATTAGCCCACAAAGAAACCCCCCACTCCGCATCCCTTACCCCCTGCACCTTAGGCTATCAGCAGATTTCTCAACAGGAACTCAACAGGACAGTAGACAATAGAATGACATAATCAAAGTATTGAAAGATAAACATGGCAGTCATGAATATTTCCACCAAAAGTGTTCGGATATGAAGGAATAAACATGCATTCCCCGACAAACAGAGCTGAGGGAATCTCCCATTAGGCCTGCCTTGCAAGAAATGCAGGAAGAGCTCTTCCAGCTAAAATGAAAGAGACTAGTAAGACACAAAAAGTGAAATCACATGAAACTCTGATAAAGGTGATCTGGACGGTCAAAATTAGAACATTAAGAATAGTTTGTCAAACAATTGTAGAATAAGGTAAAGAGCATTAAAAATAATGATAGGCACTATAATTGGTTAACAAATTCATAGCACAGTAAGAGGTGGTTTGTGACATCAGAAACAGAAGGGGGTAACGTTTCTAGACAAATTAATATGAGTTGGTAGTAGCAAAAAAAGGACTAGCATTTTTTAAATAAGCCTCAAGGTAACCATAAAGCAAGAATGTAGAGCAGACAGAAGTGGTTATGAGTTGTTAGCAAAATAAAAAGGACAACATGTTTTATGCCAGTCTCAAGGAAACCCTGAAGCAAAAATCTAGAGTAGTCACCACACACACAGACACACACAACCACAAAACATGACAAAAACCACCAATTTATAAAGAAAGACAAACAGTGAAAGAGAATATAGATGTAAAATAAACAGAAAGCAAATGAACACTAGTAAGTCGTTACATATTAATAATCCTCTTAAATATAAATGGACAAATTTACCAATCATAAAGCACACAGTGGTTGGATGGATAAAGAAACAGGACCCAACTATCTGCTACCCATAGGTCTAAAGACCTACATAAGCTCAAAGTGAAGAGATGGAAGATGATTTTCCAAGCAAGCGAAAACCAGAAGACAATAGTCGTAGCCTCCTATATATCAAACAAAATGGATTTCAAGTCAAACTCAAAAGTGGTAACAAAAGACAAGAAGGTCATTATGTAATGATAAAGATCAAGAAGATGTAAAACCCACAAGTATTTGTACTCCCAACATTCAGGCACTGAAATCTATTAAGCAAATACCAACAGGTCTTAAGGGAGAAATATACAGCAATCCATTAATTGTAGGGGACTTCATTACTCTACTGTCAACAGTAGATAGGCTATCCAGATAGAAAGTCAACAAGGAAACATTGCAACGGAACAGTACCTTAGAAGAAATGGATTTAACAGACTTTTTTTTTTTTTAATTTAACTTAATTTTTGGAGACTGAGACAGAGAACAAGCTGGGGAGGGGCAGAGAGAAAGAGGGAGACACAGAATCTAAACAGAGCCTGACACACGGCTTGAACACACAAACTGTTAGATCATGACCTGAGTCAGAGTCAGAAACTTAAGCAACTGAGCCACCCAGGTGCCCCTAAGAGACTTCTAAAGAACAGTCCGTCCAATATCTGCAGTGTACACACTCATCTCTTTATTTTGCGGGATAGGTTATATAATGGGACATAAAACAAATCTTAGCAAATTTAGACTATCTTTTCTATTTGTGGAGCTGACAATAAGAAAGTAAGGAGATCCACAAATCTGTGGGAACTGAACAACACACTTCTGAATAACCAGTGGGTCAAAAGTAAATCAAAAGGAAAATAAAACATCTGAAAACAAATGAAATGGAAATACAACATATCAAATTTTATGGGACAGAGAAAAAACCATTCTGAATAGGTATTTAATCATAATCAAATATCAAAGAATTAGGAAGACATCAAATAGAACAGAAATAAGTGAAATGGAGACCAAAAAAAGAGAAGGAAACAACAAAGCTAAGGTTTAGTTTTCTGAAAAAATCAACCAAATTGAAAAAATTTTAGCTACACTAGCTAAGAACAAAAGAGAGAAGACTCAAATGAAATTGGAAACGAAAGAGGAGACATGGCAAGAGATATTACAACAATACATAGGAGCATAAGAGACTACTATGAACAATTGTATGTCAGCAGATTCCGTGACCTAGAAGATAGGATGCATTTCTAGAAACACAATCTTAGCAAGACTGGATCCAGAAGAAGGAGAAAAATATGAGTAGACAAATGACTAAATTGGTAGATTTATCAGTAATTAGCCCAACACAACCCCCCCTCCCTCAGGATCAGACAGCTTTACAGGTGAATTCTATCAAATATTCAAAGAAACATCATTCCTCCACAAAATCTTCCATAATATCAAAGTGAAGGCCATGCTTCTAAACTCATTCTGTGAAGTCAGTGTTACCCTCAGAGCAAAACCAGATAAGAATATCACAAGAAAAGAAAACTATACACCAATATCCCTGATGCAAAAATTCTCCACAAAAATAGCAAATTAAGGGAGGAGCCAAGATGACAGAGCTCTGTAAACGTCGTCCGCCTCATCTATCAAACTGAGGACATTACTCTCATCTGTAAGAGTGGAAGGAGAAAACACAGACTCCAGAAAGAAGACAACCTCAAAGATGCCTGATTGAGTGAGTGTGAACTGGGAGACTGGAAAATGGGCCAGCCTGAGAAGAGAAGGGCAGGTGGGAACCCCAGCCCAACACAGGGAAAGTGCTTGGAGCTCCTGAGAGGCAAAGACAAGAGAAAGAGAAACTAAACACGCTCATAGTACTGTCTCTGGAGAAGAGATAAGGAATGTTTAACCTCGCATGGAGAGAAAAACTCTCACTCCATATATAACTGCTGGGCAGCCCAAATCCCGAACCCAGGTGGCGCAAGGGAAAAAACAGCCTCCACCCCTGCACCATCTGAGCAGGGAGTCAGTGGCCATGGTGGCGCAGACATTGGCCTCTGCTGCTGGAGCGGGAGCACACACATCATTTCCACAGTGCATCTTGCCTCCAACATTGGCTGCGCGAATCCCGAATCCCTGGTGCCAACAGGGAAAAAAATAGCCCCCACCCCTATGCGATCCCGGCAGGGAGTTGGTGGTGGTGGAGGCAGGCACATGCGCTTCAGCTACCGCTGCGGGAGCACGCACCTCATTTCCCACAGCACCCCGCCAGAACCAAGAGAAACTGCTCCCTCCCCCTATGAGATCCCAGCTAAGAAGCAAGCTGCCAAAGCAAGTACATCTCATCTGTGGTAGCATGAAAGTGCATGGATTGGGATTTTGAGACAAGGCAGGCCTGGAAAATACAGCTTGGCTCAGCTGTGGCACAAGGAGATCGAACTCATTAGAGTGGCCTGCAGTGCTTAGTTCCAGGGGAGCTTGGGGCGCCGTCATTCATCCTCCGCAACCACCAAGTCGGGCCTCCAAGAGCAGCCCCGGAGAGCAGCTCTTGAGACCTACTTACACCAAACCACACTTATCCATGAGGCGGAGCTGCTGCTCTTTTTGTATTTATTTATTATTATTACCTTTCTTTAAAATTTTTTTAAATTTTTACTCCCTATTTTCCATTTTCCTTTATCTTTTTTTTTCTCTTGCCATCCAGATATATTCTCCCTTATCTCATCCTTATCTCTCCCCTCAACTGGTTATACACTTTTAGACTGTCCAGTGTGCTTTGTTGTCTCTGCCCCCCCCTTTATTTTTTTCTTCTCTTCTTTTCTTCTCTTTCCTCTCCCTTTTCTTCCTTTCCCCCGTTTAATTTTTTTGTTTTATCTGTGAGTTTGCATGCTTCTGTTCCCTGTGTGTTTTTGTCTGTTTTCCTTTTCAGGGCTACCCCAAGAAACAAGCCAAAGTGCGCATGACAGTGAGTCCCAAATATCACTGAGTAGGGAAATAAAATAATCAAAGGCACAACAAGAAAAACTGAGAGACACCACCGAAAGAATATATCCTGAAAAGACAGGCCCTGGACAGTCAATAAGCCTCCTTTAACAGAGCAATACAAACAGGTACACAGTGCACAATGAGCTTTTTAAAACTGACAAGAGACAGAAGACTAACCAAAATGACAAACTGAAAGAACTCTCCCCTGAAGAATCTCCAGGAAGAAATCACAGCCACAGAACTACTCAAAACAGATCTAAACAACATAACTGAACAAGAATTAAAAAAAAACTTGTCATAAAATTAATCACTGGGCTTGAAAAAAGCATCAGAGAATCAACTGAGACAATGACTAGAGAGTTTGAAAATAGGTGTGACGAGTTTTAAAAGGCTATAAATGAGATGAATAATAAAATAAAGGCGGCTACCTCAAGGATTGAAGAGGCAGAGAGAAGAAAAGGTGAATTAGAAGACATAGTTATAGCAAAAGAAGAAGCCGGGGGTAAAAAAAAAAAAAAAAAAAAAGAGAGAGAGAGAGAGAAATTGATCCACGAGCAGGAAAGGAGAATTCGAGACCTGAGTGATACAATCAAACAGAACAACATCTGTATCATAGGAATTCCTGAAGAGGAAGAAAGAAAGAGAGGTCCTGAAGGGATAGTAGACCAAATTATAACGGAGAATTTCCCAAATCTGGGGAAAGAAATAGACATTCAAATTCAAGAGGCACAAAGAACCTCCTTAAGACGTAATTTGAATCGACCTTCGGCACAACATATCATAGTGAAACTGGCAAAATATAAAGATAAAGAGAGAATTCTGAAAGCAGCTAGGGGTAAGAGGTCCCTACCATACAACGGGGAAACTATCAGAGTGGTTACAGACCTATCGAATGAAACCTGGCAGGCCAGAAAGGAATGGCAGGAAATCTTCCATGTGATAACAGAAAAAACATGCAGCCAAGAATCCTTTATCCAGCAAGCCTGTCATTCAAAATAGTAGGAGAGATAAAGGTGTTTCCAAATAAACAAAAATTGAGAGAATTCATGACCACTAAATCAGCCCTACAAGAAATCCTAAGAGGGAAAATTTGCAAAGAATACAAGGTGCCAGAGACAACACTATAAACATGAATTCTAGGGAGAACACAATGACTCTAAATCCACATTTTTTAATAATAACACTGAATGTCAATGGACTGAATGCTCCAACCAAACGACACAGGGTAGCAGAATAGATTTAAAAAAAAAAAACCAAAATCCATCTATTTGCTGTCTATAAGAGACTATTTAGACCTAAAGATACCTTCAGGTTGAAAGTAAAGGGATGGAGAAATATCTATCATGCGACTGGAAGCCAAAAGAAAGCCGGAGTAGCCATACTTATATCAGACACACTGGACTTTAAAGGCAGTAACAAGAGATGAAGAATGACATTATATAATAATTACAGGGACTCTCCATCACGAAGAGTGAACAATTATAAACATCTTTGCGCCAAATTCAGGAGCACCCAAATACACAAAACAATTAATCACAGACAGAAACGATCTTATTGATAAGAGTGTGCTAATTGCAGGGGACTTTAATACTCCACTGACAGCGATGGAGAGATCAGCCAGACAGAAAATCACTAAAGAAACAATAGACCTGAACGACACATTGGAACAGATGGAATTGATCAATATATTTAGAACTTCCTGAAGTTAGGAAATTCACCTTCTTTTCAAGTGCAAATGGCCCATTCTCCAAGACAGACCACATACTGGGGCATAAAACAGCCCTCCATAAATATAAACGAATTGAGATCATGCCATGCACACTTTCAGATCACAACACTATGAAACTTGAAATTAACCACAGGAAGAAGTTAGGAAAACCTCTAAAAGTTTGGAGGTTAAAAGCACCCCACTAAAGAATGATTGGGCGAATCAGGCAATTAGAGAAGAAATTTAAAAATATATGGAAACCAATAAAAATGAAAATACAACAATCCAAAATATCTGGTACACAGCAAAGGCAGTCCTAAGAGGAAAGTATATTGCAATCCAGGCCTATTTCAACAAACTAGAAAAAGCACAAATACAAAATCTAACAAAGCACCTACTGGAACTAGAAGGGGAGCAGCAAGAGCACCCCAAACCCAGGAGAAGAAGAGAAATAATACAGATCAGGGAAGAAATAAACAATATAGGATCAAAAGAAACAGTCGAGCAGATCAATGAAACCGAGAGTTGGTTCTTTGTAAAAATAAACAAAATTGATAACCCTCTAGCCAGGCTCCTTAAAAAGAAAAGAGAGAGCCCCCAGATAGACAAAATCATGAATGAAGAATGATCTATTACGACCAATCCCTTAGAAATACAAGCAATCATCAGAGATTACTATGAAAAATTATATGCCAACAAACTGGGCAACCTAGAAGAAATGGGTAAACTCCTAAATGCACATGCCCTTTCAAAATTCAAACGGGAAGAAATAGAAAGCATGAATAGACCGATAACCAGTGAAGAAATCAAATCCATTATTAAAAATTTCCCAATGAATTAGAGCCCAGAACCAGATGGCTTCACCGGGGAATTCTAGGAGACCTTTAAAGCAGAGCTAATACCCATTCTTCTCAAACTATTTCAAAAAATAGAAATAGAAGGAAAACTTCCAAACTCATTCTATGAAGCCAGCATCACCTTGATACCCAAACCAGACAGTGACCCAGCCAAAAAAGAGAACTACAGACTAATATCCTTAATGAATAATGATGCAAAAATACTCAACAAGATACTGGCAAATCAAATTCAACAGTATATAAAAAAATTGTCTATCATAATACAGTGGGATTCATTCCTGGGTTACAGGGCTGGTTCAATATCCTCAAATCCATCAATGTGATCCATCACATTAACAAAAGAAAAGATAAAAACCATATGATCCTGTCGACAGATGTAGGAAAAGCATTTGATAAAATACAGCACCCTTTCTTAATAAAAACCCTTGAGAAAGTTGGAATTGAAGGAACTTACCCGAACATTATAAAAGCAGTTTATGAAAAGCCCACAGCTAATATCATCCTCAATGGGGAAAAACTGAGAGCTTTCCCCCAGAGATAAGGAAGACGACAGGGGTGTCCACTCTCACCAATGTTGTTTAACATAGTGCTGGAAGTCCTAGCATCAGCAATCAGACAACAAAAGGAAATAAAAGGCATCAGAATCGGCAAAGAAGAAGTCAAACTTTCAGTTTTCCCAGATGACATGATACTCTACATGGGAAACTCGGCGACTCCACCAGAAGCCTTCTAGAATTGATCAGTGAATTCAGTAATGTTGCAGGGTACAAAATCAATGTACAGAAATCGGTTGCATTCCTATACACCAATAATGAAGCAGCAGAAAGAGAAATCAAGAAAATGATCTTGTTCACAATTGCACAAAAATCATAAAATATCTAGGAGTAAACCTAACCAAGGATGTAGAAGGCCTATATGATGAAAAATATAGAAAACTTATGAAAGAAATTGAGGAAGACACCAAGAAATGGAAAAACATTCCATGCTCATGGATCGGAAGAATAAACATTCTGAAAATGTCATTATTACCCAAAGCAATCTACACATTTAATGCAATTCCCTTCAAAATTGCACCAGCGTTCTTCTGAAAGCTAGAAGAAGCTATATTCAAATTCATATGGAACCACAAAAGACCCCAAATAGCCAAAGTATTATTGAAGAAGAAAACCAAAATGGGAGGCAGCACAATCCCAGACTTTAGCCTCTACTACAAAGCTGTCATCATCAAGACGGTATGGTATTGGCACAATAACAGACACATAGACCAATGGAATAGAAGAGAGAACCCAGAGCTGGGCCCACAAATGTACGGTCAATTAATTTTTGACAAAGCAGGAAAGAGTATCTGATGGAAAAAAGACTGCCTTTATAGCAGTTGGTGTGGGATAACTGGACAGCAACATGCAGAAGAATGAAACTAGACCACTTTCACACCATACACAAAAATAAACTCAAACTGGATGAAGGACCTGAATGTGAGACAGGAACCATCAAAATCCTCGAGGAGAAAGTAGGAAACAACCTCCTTGACCTCAACCATAGCAGTTTCCTACTCGACACATCCCCAAAGGCAAGGGAAATGAAAGCAAAACTGAACTCTTGGGACCTCATTAAGATAAAAAGCTTCTGCACTGCAAAGGAAACAATCAAGGAAATGAATAGGCACCTGACAGAATGGGAAAAGATAGTTGCAAATGACATATCAGAAAAAGGGCTAGTATCCAAAATCTACAGGGAATCACCAAATTCCACACCAGAGAAACAAATAATCCAGTGAAGAAATGGGCAGAAGACATAAACAGACACTTCTTCAAAGAGGACATCCAGATGGCCTACAGGCACATGAAATGATGCTCAACATCAGTCATCATCAGGGAAATACATATCAAAACCACACTGAGATACCACCTCATGCCAGTCAGAGGGGCTAAAATGAACAAATAAAGAGACTGCAGATGCTGGCAAGGGTGTGGAGAGACGGGCACCCTCCTACATTGTTGATGGGAATGTAACCTGGTGCAGCCGCTCTGTAAAACAGTGTGGAGGTTCCTCAAAAAACTATCCACAGAACCTCCTTACGACCCAGCAATAGCACTGCTAGGGCTTTACCCAAGGGATACAGAAGTGCTGATGCACAGGGGCACATGTACCCCTATGTTTATAGCAGCATTGTCAACAATAGCCAAATCATGGAAAGAGCCTAAATGTCCATCACCTGATGAATGGATCAAGAAGATGTGGTATATGTATACAATGGAGTACTATATGACAATGAGAAAGAATGAAATATGGCCATTTGTAGCAAGGTGTATGGACCTTGAGGGTGTCATGCTAAGCAAAATAAATCAGGCAGAGAAGGACAGATACCATATGTTTGCACTCATGGATCTAATAGGAGAACAGGAGTAACCTAATGGAAGACCATGGGGAGGGGAAGAGGGAAAGAGAGTTGGGGAGAGAAAGGGACGCAAAAGCTGAGAGACCATTGATTACTGAAAATGAACCGAGGGTTGAAGGGGGACAGGAGGGGGAAGAGATGTGGTGGTAATGGAGGAGTGCACCTGTGGGGAAGAGCTCTGGGTGTTATATGTAAACCAAGTTGACAATAAACTTAAAAAAAAACCCAGAAAATAAATAGCAAATTAATATCAAAGCACATTAATGCATTTTCCAGCTGGACCAAATAGGATCTATCTCTAGGATGCAAGTTTCCTTCAACACACACACCTCAATAAATGTACTACATCAATAAAATAAAAGATAATATCATAGCCATCTCAATAGACACATAAAATGCAACTGATAATATACTGATTTCACGTTATGAAGCCTTAAGAGATTGAGTATAGTAGGAATGTACTTCAACATAGTAAGGACTATGTATGACAAGGTACAGCTAATATCATATTTAATAGTGAAAAGTTGAAAGCTTTTCCTCTAAGATCAGGATCACGACATGCGTGTCCACTATCACCACTACTATGGTACTGGAAGTCCTGGGTAGAGCATTAGGCAAGACAAATAAATAAAAGGCATAGAAATCAGAAAGGCAAATGTAAGTGGTTACTATGTGCAAATGATATGATTTTATATTTGGAAAATCCCAAAGGGTAAATCATAAAACATTTCAAATTAATAAGGGTATGTTGTAGGCTACAAGATCTATGTAACAAATGAGTTTCATTATTTTACAGTAATAATGAAACATCTGAAGAAAATAAAAATATCTCATTCATAGTAGCATCAAAAACAAAAAAATCTTAGTAAATTTGTCCAGGGAAGTGAAAGATCTTGTACAATGAAAAGTATAAGACTTTGCTGAAAGAAATCAAAGAAGACACAAGCAAATGGAAAGACATCTCCTGTTTATGGATTAGAAGAATTAATATCAGAAACTGTTCATACCACCCAAAGGCATAAAGAGATTCAACTTAATACTCATCAAAATACCAAAATCATTCACAAAAACAAAAGCAACAATGTCAAAGCATATGTTTCAGTAATTTACCTGTGATATGGGTAGCTCTTGGCCTATTCATGTTTATCCTATTTATTCGTCAAGCTTTCTGGATGTGTAATTTAATATTTTTCATCAAATATGGGAAATTTTTGGCTGTAATTCTTCAAAGATTTTTTTCTGTTCTTTTCTTCTTTTACATCCTCTGTTTGATATGTGCTGGGAGCCACATCAGCCTTACTGGATAACACAGCTATAGTGAGGAAATGGCAGACATTTGCACGGCTCCTGCCATGAGAGGCAAAACTGGTATCTCCTTCTACTACTGCTGCTCATGTTGAAAATAAGCCTGTTGTCATTAATTAGGCCTTACAGCGTTCCAAATCAGACCGATATTCCCCAAACAGTTCCCCATAAGAAAAAACATTTTCCTGTCCCTGAATAAGAGAGTTTGGATCAAAACACTACAAACACTTATATTTGACAAAAGGCCCTTCTAATGAGCCTTGCAGACCCAAAACATAGACTAAAAGGGGTTAAAAACACTAAAATTGCATTTGAGTTTAGCCTGGAGAAAAGGAGCCTAATTTGGAGATTAAAAATAAATACAAGGTCAAAAACATAGTTCATTTGAGTCTGGTCTGAAGAGAATTGGAGCCTAAACTGGAGATTAGAAGTGGAAGACAATGACAAAACATAGTGCCTTCCCAAGGTCTACATTCTACCTGGTGCTGACTTCAGTTATGAGGATGGATAAGGATGTGAGAAGCCCAGGTCCAAGGCCAACACACATAGGGCCCCCTTTGTGCTTGCACCAAAGAAAGGGCTTTCTCAAGCAACTTGTTAGCAAACATTCTTTTTCTTATGGTTTGTGAGCCTAATAAAATGGCTCCTGGCCTGTGTATAGCTTGACCTATGTTTTAATAGATATGTTATCCTATCTTTTACTAAAAACATCCTGTTATGTTCTTGGTTGTGGGATTTGCCCAACCTCATTGTTAAGTGCATTACATGACTTGGTTGTAATTTGTTAATCAAAAACAAAGTCATAATTATTGGCAAAAAGCCAACCTGTATAAAATGAGTTAGGTTTGTCACTTTCTTAATCTTGGGGACTGACACAAAAATGAATGAGGTAGTTCTCCGTATACTTTCAATGATTATAGCATCGTCTAATAAAAAATTAGTCATTATAAAAAATTTTCTATTTTTCTAATGTCATCACTTCCAATTATTAAAATATCTTATCACTAAGAATTAGTCACTGTAAACAATTCCTATTTTCTGATGTCATGTTATTGCTTGATCAATAAAAAGAGACACCAATGCAGACAGAGCAGAGATGCCTGCCTGGTGATCAAGAAAGAAACATGTGGCTCTCTCATTTGTCTCTCGCGCCGACACCATCCATCCTTTCAGGGAACCCTGGACCTGCTGGAGCTGGACTCTGGCAGATATGTTCTACAGGTCTCTGAGGTTTTGTTCAGTGTTCTTCATTCTTTGTTTTCCTGTTCTTTTCATTCTTTGTAATTCTCTTCACTACTGATCTATCTTCATGTTTCATGATTCTTTCCTATGTCAGATCAAACTTTTTGAGATCTAAGGACTCAGTAAATGGACATTGTTTTATAGCTTTGTTCCCCCTAAGTCCAGCATCTGGGTCCATTCAGAGATAGTTTTTACTAATTGTCCTGTTTTCCCCTGAAAACATATGGTACTTGATTTCGACATATGGTACTTTTTTTCAGAAACTGGATATTATAGGTAATATATATTCTCTAGAATCTAATCTTGTCCTGGAAGTGGTTGTTATATTTTTTTTTCCATTTTAGGTATAGTTGTTTACTATAACTAATTATGGAATCTATCCCTAACAGTATACATACTTTCATATCACTACTCAGATTTTTATTTTAAATTTTTGTATCATAGTTAAGACAAGGCCAACATAGCTTAGTGGTCAGGCAATAATAAGTCAGAGGTTGTGCTTAAATTCAAAAGTGCGTAATTTTCCCACTTTTCACCTTTACAAGTTTGGCAAATGACTACAATTTTCAAGAATCATAAGAATCAGGGGCTCCTGGGTGACTCATTCGGCTAAGCATCCGACTCAGTTTGTGATCTCCCAGTCTGTATGTTCGAACCCCACTTCAGGCTCTGTGCTAATAGCTCGGCCTGGAGCCTGCTTCAGATTCTGTGTCTCCCTCTCTCTGTGCCCCTCACCCACTCACACTCTGTCTCTCTCTCAAAAATAAAAAAACATTTAAAAAATTATAAAAAGAAGAATAATAAGAATCAGATTACTTAAAGTTTTTTTTTATTTTAGTGAATCACAATTATTCTTTTCCAGCAATTAACAATTTTGGCTTCAGGAAATGTTTTCATTAAGAAAGAGTAAAAGATTGTCTTCACAATTATAAGATCCAATTTCTGTCAATTAAACAGTTCTTTGCTTTATTTTAAAATTTAGTTAGTTACCATAAAGGACAATATTGGTTTCCGAAGTAGATATCAGTGATTCATCACTTACATACACCCAGTGCTCATCCTAATAAGTGCCCTCCTTAATACCCATTATCCATGTAACCCATCTCCCACCCTTCTCCTTCCATCAACCTCAGTTTTTTCTCTATTGTTGAATCTCTGTGTTTAAGCATTTTCTTAACAGTAATGATTACTCCAATAAAAGGGATTAAATCCTTCCTTTGGATCACATTTTTATTTAATGAAAGGTGATAATAGGACAGATGAAACCATGAATTCCATAGTTACTGAGAGTACTTATAAATGAGAAACACAATCTACCTTTACCAAGTAGGGGTGAGAGGAGATGTGTTAGGAAGGACTCGAGTCCAGTTCCAAATCAGATATTATGCATGCCATAACATCAACAGATGCCAATTGGCCATTTATCTTAGTAGCGTCAAGAAATGTTTGTTATTTGAGAAACTCTAATAAGAGAAGAGAAACTGCATGTAAGATCAATAACCTGAGGACATATAGAGGGAATGTGAATAAACCTTAGATGTTTATACTTTAGGGCCATTCTGTTTAGAAGACAAACTGGATAGAGTGTGGAACCCCTGACAAAGAGGACACCAAACAGTACTTGAAGAGTCAACCCCAGGACTTACCATTCCCTCTGTGATACAGTGGTATGAAGACCTCACCACTCACTCAACAGTAACAAAACTGAGGGGAATAATGACAGGTAAATGGTGATTGGTTGTTAAATGAGTATTACATATGTGTCAAGCATATTGTAGAATTATGGAAAGTCCCTGATCCTTCAAAATAAATGTATTTATTTCTTGTGGATATGAATTTCTTGTCTCAACTTCTCAGTTGTTCACCCTGCACATATTTTCGATTTTGTTTCCTAAGAAACAACACAAAGATTTAAGGACACCAATAGTACTGCTTTTGAACTAGAATCAACTCAATCCCTTGTGCTTCTGACCTATGACCATTAGGGTATCATGAGTGGGAGAGCAAGCAAATGCATCTTTATTTTCTGGTATGAGTCAAAAGCAGAGATTTTGAACCATGCCCAGCAGCTCTGAGTAGCACCGAGCTGCTGGAACCGTTTACCATCCATTATTTGTGATAAATACATCCGGGCTTTCCCCAGTCTTTTGGATGATCTCCTGGTCAGCATCAGCCTAATCCTTTCTCCTTAATGAGTTATTGATTCTGGGAGCTCTGCTAATGGGTGAATCCTTAAATCTCTATGGAAAATTTAGTCTTTATATGTGTCTTTCTCTATCAGCAGCAACACAATTATTCTTCTCACAGGCATTTATATTAGAATTTAGCACTTAATTTGATGAAACAAACTTAGTGAGTAGTTTCATTCTTGATGGGAGTGAAATCTTTTCACTTTTCCTTTCTAGGTTCTTTGGCTACTATAATAATGAAATTGACATAAGACTGATCAACAGGAGAAAAATTTAATTACATGTATACGGGAGATACACAAGGCATGAAGAGTCAAAGAGTACCCCAAGTGAGGTTTTTATGCCATCCTGAGCTAGGGAGAAGCAAGTAAAAGGGTTGCAAAAGACGATTCACAAGAAATGCAAAGAGCGCATGTTTGATAAACAGAAATGTGTCCTGCCATGCGGTTGGAGTCTTTCAGAAATAAAAAGTTATTTGGGTAGTAGCTCTCATTCTGGTAAAGGCCCACATCTAAATTCTTCTAGCCAGTTAAGGGAAATGTAAAATGCTTTTGTGAGTTTGCTGGGCCTTAATTGCTTTCAGCTAAAGAAAAAATTCCACCTGCCAAATTGGTGTTTTTAGGGGTGACATCCTCTGCCCCTCCTTGGTTCTCTGAACCATACTAGTTGTGCTGTTTCAGGTGTTTGGTGATTGTATCAAACAGTAGGCTAAATACATGTAAGTTACCAGCTCTTATATATGAAACAAAACTCTACTATAACTCTTTGCTCTGATTTTCAATTAATGGAGCCATTACATGGTTCCAAATATTTATTTGGATATTTAAGAACATATACCAAAGAAAGGTACAGTTCACCATGGTAGTAGTAGTTATATACTAGGATCCAATATAAGTAGAATATGATGGTAGAATTATGTTTACATCATGAAAAGATCAAGATGTTATAAGCTCATTGTTACTGTTTTGATCCCAAGACATGGGATTGACTATTCTTAGGGAGTCACTGCATCTTTATAATGGAAGTTAACATTAGAGTCCAATGGATATGGATGTGTAAATTAGATTGTTTCTTTGAACACAGGATGGCAAAGAAGTGACACCTTCGATAATTCTAGTGACAGAATAGCTTACCTTCTCTCTCTTCTTCCACCCTTCCCTCTCTGGTCCCCCACTTCCTTCCCTGGGTGTGGATTCTTGATGCTTACAACTGATTTGCAGCTTTCTTGAATCTCCTTTGTAGAATTCCCCTGGAAAGCCATCTGGCCCTGGACTCTTGTTTTTTGGGAGAGTTTTGATTAGTAATTCTATTTCTTGACTGGTTATGGGTCTGTTCAAATTTTCTATTTCTTCCTGTTTCAGTTTTGGTAGTTTATATATTTCTAAGAATTTGTGCATTTCTTCCAGATTGCCCATTTTATTGGCGTATTATTGCTCATAATATTCTCTTATTATTGTTTGTATTTCTGCTGTGTTGGTTGTGACCTCTCTTATTTCATTCTTGATTTTATTTATTTGGGTCCCTTCCTTTTTCTTTTTGATCAAACTGCCTTGGGGGTTTAATTCTTTCAAAGAACCAGCTTCAGGTTTCATCGATCTGTTCTACTGTGTTGTTTTGTTGTTGCTGTTTTGTTTTGATAGCATTGATTTCTGCTCTAATTTTTATTATTTCCTGTCTTCTGCAGGTTTTGGGTTTCTGTTCCTTTTCCAGCTCTTTAAGATGTAAGGTTAGGTTGTGTATCTGAGACTTTCTTCCTTCTTTAGGAAGGCCAGATTGCTATCTACTTCCCTCTTATGACTGACTTTGGTGGATCTCAAAAGTTTTGGGCAATAATGTTATCATTTTCACTGGCTTCCATGTACTTTTTTATTTCTTCTTTAAATTCTTGGTTTGTCCATTCATTCTTTAGTAGGATGTTCTTTCATCTCCAAGTATTTGTTATCTTTCCACATTTTTTCTTGTAGTTGATTTCAAGTTTTATAGCATTGTGTTCTGAAAACATGCATGGTATTATCTTGATCTTTTTGTACTGGTCGAGGGTCATGAATCTCTTTTGTAAAGAGAGGCTGTCATTACTAGTTTTTCTGGTAATAGTGTGACTGTCAAAATATATTTTTTAAGTTGCTTATTTTTCTTTTTCTTATAATGGCCCTTGGCTCAGATTTCCTGGAATTGCTTTGAAAATTGTATGATTCTGAAGGTCTTATTTTGTCTACTCTTCCTATGACCAACTATTTTGTGGAAATAGAAATAAAGGACACTTCAGAGTCATCTGGAAGAATCCCCAAGTCAAATAAAACCTCTGAGCTGAAAGTAACAAAATAGATTTTTTCATAAGGCTACCTACAGATAATAATGAAAGGCAAAGCACACTTATCAATGATGACTCACAAAGTTTCATTTGCACTTTCAGCATATGACCCATAATTTAATGTTTTCTTCCATACTTACTTTGTGCTATTGTCCATTGTCCATTATGGATGATTTAATTGCTCACATGCAATTTCTCAGGCATTCTGGAATATATTCATGTCTATTATTTCATGCTTGTACCACTCCAATTACTCTAAACAAGTTGCAAGTTAGGCAATAAAACAAAATCAAATTAAAAGTTGTCAAACACCTTATGAATACATAACTCCTACCCAGAAAGTATATAAAGAAAACTTGTACAAGCCTGCTAAAAGCTAAAATATTGTACTACAGTTCCAGGGGACAAAGAGCTCAGTGCTGAAGGAGTGGTGGGAGACAAATGTTTCTGAAGCCCATTCAAGTCCACTTTGTATACTCATTCTCTATCTTTCTCTCTCTTGATATCTATTTAGGATTATATCTATATCTGTATATATGTATATATGATTTCTGATTAAGCGCATTTTTTGCAATTACATAATTATTTTTTCACTATTTTCTCTGGAGCTACATAATAGAGCACACACACATAAAACTAAGACTTAGCCCATGAGAAACTGGCTTCTGGGCATTGGACCAAATTTTATAGGTCCGGAATCCAGGATAGTAGCTTCCAGAGCCAGTCAGTTTTCAGTGTTTGTGAAGAAAACAAATCAGGTCCTTCTCTCCGTATATATATAGCCAATAATGGAAGATATGGAAGGGAAGACTGCATAACAGTTTACTACATTTCTTCCAAATAATTTTGTCTGGTTTTTGTAGGTGACTAAAACATGGAAGAGGAAGACCCATTTTTAGTCAAATTTAAAGGATATTATTTTGGTCGTGTAGAACTTGACTTTATAGAAAATTTAGATGACTTTATAATCAGAGATGATGATGTCTTCGTTATCACATACCCGAAATCTGGCGAGTCTGTATTCTAATAGCTATTCAAAGAAATCAAATCATACTCTTATAATATTGGAGCTCTGTCTTTTTACCAGTAGTATATATGGACATAAGCATTTAATGCATTAAATATTATAGTGTTCACTGAATTGATTATCCTATGAATTAAGGTCTTTTACAATGTACCTTTAAGTTATTTCTGATTTGGACAAGGAAATGGAGAAAATATTGAAGTAGATAGATTTATGACACCCTATTAAACACTAAATTACTGAAGTGGGCTGAAAAAGGACCCAGTAATATTTGCCATTTAGGCAGCTACTTTGGACATATAGTTGAGATGCATTTAATAGCCAAGTGCATGAGAAGAAGGAAAATTAACTTATACTAATTACCATAGTGTGTAATAATCCTGAATTATGTGGGCTTTATTTTGTTATAGAAGTCATATCAGGCTAATACATATATGTGTATATATATGTATTTATATGTGTATGTAGTTTCACAGCTATTCAAATTCTTTGCCAATGTTTTAATAGGAATTTTGTTATTTTTGTTATTTTGTTGTATGAGTTATTGATATATTTTGGATATCAACTGCTTATTTGATAAACAATTTACAAATATTTTCTCTTTTAATAGGTTGCCTTTCCATTTGTTGACCATTTGCTGTATAGAAACTTGTTAGCTTGATATTCTTCCACTTGCTTATTTTTGGGCTTTTTTTGCATTTGTTTTTGGTGTCATATCCCCACTCCCATAACAAAACCATTGCTAAAAGCAATGTCCTATATCTATGCTTTCTTCTAAAAAGTCTATGCTTCCAGGTCTTCCATTCATATCTTTAAACTGTTCTGAGTTAACTTTTGCGTATGGTGTAAGAGAGTGGTCCAGTTTCATTCTTCTTCATGTAGCTGTCCAGTGTTCCCAACACCATTTATTGAAGAGTCTATTCTATACCGATAATATATTCTCATCTCCTTTGCCATAAATTAATTGACCATACATGTGTTGGTTAACTTCTGAGCTTTCCATTTTGTTCCATTGGCCAATGTGTCTTTTTTTTAATACCAATATCCTAGTGTTTGGGTTAGTATAACTTGGTAATATTATTTGAAACCAAGAAGGCATCAGGCTTTGTTCCATTTTCTCAAAATTGCTTTAGGTATTTGGGATCTAGTATGCTTAGAAGCAAATTATAGGACTGTTTGTTCTATTTCTGTGACAAATGACATTGTAACATTGATAGGGATTGCTTTGAATCTGTAGACTGCTTTGTGTAGTATAGACATTTTAGCCATGTTGTTTCTTCTTATCCATGAGCATGGAATGTTTTTGTATTTATTTGTGATTTCTAACATTTCTTCTAGGAGTGTCTTCTAGTTTTCAATGTACAAGTCTTTTACCTCCTTGAATAGATTTATTCCTACATATATTTTTTGATGCTCTCATAAAGGAAATGTTTCTTAATTTCTCTTTCTGATGGTTTGTTGTTAGTGTATAGAAATGCAACTTCTGGGGCTCCTGGTTGGCTCAGTTGGTTAAGCGTCCAACTCTTGATTTTGGCTTAGGTCATTATTTCGCAATTTGTGGGCTCCAGCCCTGCATCAGGGTGTGCTGACAGTACAGAGCCTGCTTGGGATTTTCTCTCCCTCTGTCTCAGCCCCTTTCTGGCTCACATGTGTGCATGTTCTCTCCCTTTCAAATAAAGAAATAAAGTTAACAAATTTAAAGAAAAAGAAATGCTACTTACATTTGTATACTGATTTCGTATCTTGCAACTTAACTGAATTTTTATTAGTTCTAACAGTGCTTTTGGTAGAGTCTTTAGGTTTTCCTATATATAATATCATTATCATTGAAAATAGAGAGTTTTATTCTTCCTTTCCATCTTGGATGCCTTGTATTTATTTTCCTTGCTTTTCCTTGCCTAAGTGCTCTAGCTAGGATTTCCAATAACATGAGTGAGATGAAGAGCTTTCAGTTGTTTATCACTGACTATCATGGTACCTGTGAACTTGTCCTATGGCATTTTGTATGCTGTGGTATGTTTCTTCCATACCCATTTTATGAATGGACTTGATATCATGAATGGATGTTCAGTTTTGTCAAATGCTTTTTCTGCTTTTATTGCAATGATAATATGGTTTTCATGCTTCATTTTCTTTAAGTGGCATATCACACTGATTTGTGGATGTTGAATCATCCTTAAATCCTATTTTGTGGTTTTACATGCAATTGTGAATGGGATCAGTTTCTTGATTTCTTTTTCTGTTGCTTCATTATTGGTGTATAAAAATGCAACCAATTTCTGTACATTGATTTTGTACCCTGGGACTTTGCTGAATTCATGGATCAGTTCTAGTAGTCTTCTGTCGGGTTTTCCATGTAGACTATCATTTTATATGTGAAAAGTGAAAGTTCGAATTTATCTTCGCCAGTTTTGATGTCTTTATTTCCTTTGGTTGTCTACTTGCTGATTCTAGAACTTCCAGCACTATGTTAAACAACAGTGGTGAGAGTGGACATCCTTGTGTGTACCTGATCTCAGGGGGAAAGTTCTCAGTTTTTTTCTCATTGAGGAAGATATTAGCTGTGGGCTTTTCATAAATGGCTTTTATGATGTTTAAGTAAGTTCCTTCTATCCCGATATTCTCGAGGGTTTTTATTAAGAAAGGATGCTGTATTTTGTCAAATGTTTTTTCAGCATCTATTGACAGGGCGATATGGTTGTTATCTTTTCTTTTGTTGATGTTATGTATCACACTGATGGATTTGCAAATATTGTATCAGCCGTTTAACCCAGAATGAATTCCACTTGATCATGGTGGATAATTCTTTCTATATGTTGTTTGAATTCTATTTGCTAGTATCTTGTTGAGTATCTTTCCATCTGTATTCATTAAGGATAATGGCCTTTAGTTCTCTTTTGGGGGGGGGGGTTCTCTGTCTGGTTTGGGAATCAAAGTGATGCTGGCTTCATAAAATGAGTCTGGATATTTTCGTTTTATCCCTATTTTTTGGAATACCTTGAGAAGAAAGGGTATTAACTCTGCTTTAAAGGTGTGGTAGAACACTGAGATACCACCTCACGCCAGTCAGAGTGGCTAAAATGAACAAATAAAGAGACTACAGATGCTGGCAAGGGTGTGGAGAGACAGGCACCCTCCTACATTGTTGATGGGAATGTAAACTGGTGCAGCTGCTCTGGAAAACAGTGTGGAGGTTCCTCAAAAAACTATCAATAGAACTCCCCCATGACCCAGCAATAGCACTGCTAGGGATTTACCCAAGGGATACAGAAGTGCTGATGCATATGGGCACATGTACCCCAATGTTCATAGCAGCAATGTCAACAATAGCCAAAACATGGAAAGAGCCTAAATGTCCATCACCTGATGAGTAGATCAAGAAGACGTGGTATATATATACAATGGAATATTGCATGGCAATGAGAAAGAATGAAATGTGGCCATTTGTAGCAAGATGGATGGACCTCGAGGGTGTCATGCTAGGCGAAATAAGTCAGGCGGAGTAGGACAGATATCATATGTTTGCACTCATAGGTCTAACAGGAGAGCATGAGAAACCTAATGGAGGACCAAGGGGAGGAGAAGAGGGAAAGAGAGTTGGGGAGAGAGAGGGATGCAAAACCTGAGAGACTATTGAATTCTGAAAACAAACCAAGGGTTGGAGGGGGAGGGATAGGGGGAAAAGAGGTGGTGGTAATGGAGGAGGGCACTTGTGGGGAAGAGTACTGAGTGTTATATGGAAACCAAATTGACAATAAACTATTAAAAATTAAATAAATTAAATTAAAAAAAAGTAAATGTGTGGTAGAATATCCCAGGGAAGCCATCTGGCCCTCGGCTCTTATTCATTGGGAGATTCTTGATAATGGATTCAATTTCTTCACTGGTTTTCTATCTCTTCCCATTTGAATTTTGGTAGTGGATGTGTGTTTAGGAATGTGTTCATTTCTTCTAGATTGTCCAGTTTGTTGGCATATAATTTTTCATAGTATTCCCTGATGATTGCTTGTATTTCTGAGGGATCAGTTGTAATAGATTCAATTTCATTGGTGACTTTGTCTATCTGGGTGTTCTCTCTTTTCTTTCTGAGGTGCCTGGCTAGAGGATTATCAATTTTGTTTATTTTTTAAAAACCAAGTCTTGGTTTCATTGATGTATTCACCTGTTTTTTAGGATTCTATATTGTTTATTTCTGCTCTGATTTTTATTATTTCTCTTCTTCTCCTGGATTAGGGGTGCTCTTGATGCTCCCCTTCTAGTTCCATAAGGTGTTCTGTTAGATTTAGAATTTGCGCGTTTTTCTAGTTTTTTGAAGTATGACTGGATTGCAATATACTTTCCTCTTAGGACTGCCTTTGCTGCATCCCAGAGAGTTTGGATTGTTGTATTTTCGTTTTCATTTATTTGCATATATTTTTACATTTTTAATCCTTTCTGGCATGCCATGTTTCCATAGATAGTTCTGTAACTACACTGATAGGTTTCCCTTTGTATGTTAGGGCCCTTTAATCCCTAGCTGCTTTCAGAATTCTCTTTATCCTTATATTTTGCCAGTTTCACTATGACATGTTGTGCCAAAGGTCAATTCAAGTTACTTCTGAGGGAAGTTCTCTGTGCCTCTTGGATTTCCATGTCTATTTCTTTCCCCAGATTGGGAAAGTTCCCGGCTATAATTTGATCATGTACCCCTTCAGGACCTTTTTTCTTCCTTCTTCTTCAGGAATTCCTATGATACAGATATTTTTCCATTTGATTGTATCACTGAGGTCTTGAATTCTCCTTTCGTGCTCCTGAATCAATTTCTCTTTTTCTTGGCTTCCTCTTTTTCTATAACTGTGTCTTCTAATTCACCTATTCTCCTCTCTGCCTATTCAATCTGTGCAATGGCCACCTCCACTTTATTATCCACCTCATTTGTAGCATTTGTTAACTCGTCACAGCTATTTTGAAGGTCCCTAGTCTTTGTATCAACAGTTTCTCTGATGATTTCCATGCCGTTTTCAAGCCCAGTGATTGATTTTATGACAATTGTTCTAAGTTCTTACCCCATTATATTGATTATAACTCTTTTGAGCAGTTCTGTGGCTGTCACTTCTTCCTGGTATTTCTTTAGAGGAGAATTCTTCTGTTTCATCATTTTGGCTAGTTTTCTGTCTCTTGTCAGTTTTAAAAGTTTGCTATGCACTCTTTACCTGTTAGCATTGCTATATCAAAGGAGACTCATTGACTGTTCAGGGCCTGTCCATTCAGGAAGTGTTCTTTTAATAGTGTTTTCAGGTTCTCTTGCTATGTCTTTGGTTATTTTATTTCCCTAATCAGTGATATTTGTGACTCTCCACCATGTGTACTTTGGCTTGTTTCTTGAGGTAGCCCTGAAAAGGAAAACAGACAGACAAACACACAGGGAATAAAAGCACACAAATGCACAGACAAATCAAACAAACAGGGAAACCAAAAGGGGAAAGAAAGAAGAAAGAAAAGGAAAAAAAAAAGGGGGGGGGGGACAGAAACAACAAAACACAAAGGACAGTCTAAAAGTATAAAACCAGTGGAGGAGAGAGATAAGAATGAGATAAGGAAATATATATCTGAATGGCAAGGATTGATCTAATCATGGCAATGCATTAACGTTGGTCTTCCCCCGGGGTTCTGGCGTGGAAAAGGAGGAAAAGAAAAAAAAAATGCAGCCCTCCAGCGTGGATGGGCATGGTTTGTTGTAGGTAGACCTCTAGGGCTGCTCCCCGAGGCTCTGCCTTTGTGGTTGCAAGGAGGAGAATGGTGGTTCCCCAATCCCTTCTGGAACCAAGATTTGCAACCCACTCTTTTGTTTCTGATCTCCCTGTTCCACTGGCGGGCCAAGTTGTATTTTCCAAGCCCCGCCTCATTTCCAAATCCTAGTCCATCCACTTTAAATATACTGCCCGAGATGAAATGTACTCCTGCAGGCTAGGCAGCTTCCTAGTGGGAGCTCAAGTGGTGGTGGAGGGGGGGGGGTTGGGGAGAAATTTCTCCTGGGATTGGGGTAGGGGCACATCCTGG
Source organism: Helogale parvula (assembly GCA_004023845.1). NCBI lineage: Eukaryota > Metazoa > Chordata > Mammalia > Carnivora > Herpestidae > Helogale > Helogale parvula. The sequence continues at coordinate 25,155 of PJEM01013782.1, forward strand.
GATTGGGGCACCGAACCCAAGGAAAACACTCTTGCTAAAGGGGATGGGTCTCTCTCCCCATGCCCTGCGGTTATAGATGAGATTATAGGATCCCTATCCATCCCAGGTCGAGATTTTTCTCTTCTCTAGAGACAGTTCTATGAGCATTTTGATAGCTCTGTGAGTTCTGAGCTGTAAACATTGGTATGCCTGTACACCTTCGAATCTGTATTTTTGTATCCTATTAGTGCAATTGTTGGAGCTTAGGATAGTTCTATCTTTAACTTTTTGAGTAACCTTCATACTGTTTTCCAGAGTGGCTTCACGAGTTTGTGTTTCCACCAAGAGTGTCAGAGAATTCTCCTTTCTCTGCATTCTCACCAACAACTGTTGTTTCCTTGGTTGTACATTTTTGCCGTTCTGACAGGTAGGAAGTTGTATCTCATTGTGATTTTGATTTGTATTTGCCTGATGATGTGTGATGTTGAGCATCTTTTCATGTGTTTGTTAGCGTCTGGATTTCTTCTTCGGGAAAATGTCTATTCATGTTTCTGCCTATTTCTTAACTGGAGTATTTGTTTTTTGGGTACTGAGTTTGGAAATTTCTTTATAAACTTTGGATACTAACCCTCTATCAGATATGTCATTTCCACATATCTTGTCTTATTCCAAAGGTTGCCTTTTAATTTGTTATTGTTTCCTCAACTGTGCAGAAGTTTTATCTTGATGAAGTTCCAATAGTTCAATTTCGATTTTGTTTCCCTTGACTCCTGGAGACATATGTAGTAAATAGTTGCTGCAGCTGGGTCAAAGATATTGCTGATTGTGTTCTCCTTTCAGATTTTGGTGTTTTTTGTCTCGGATTTAGATCTTTTATCCATTTCAAGCTTATTTTTGTGTAATGGTGTACATAAGTGGTCCAATTTCATTGTTCTGCTGTTAATTTCCAGTTTTCCGAACACCAATTGTTGAAGAGATTGTTTTTCCTTCCCCCTAGTGGACATTCCTTCTTGCTTTGTTGACAATTAGTTGACTATAAAGTTGTGAGTTCATTTCTGGGTTTTCTATTCTCTTCTATTTGTATGTGTGTCTGTTTTTGTGCCAGTATGATACTCTCTTGCTTACTACAGCTTTGTAATACAGCTTGAAGTCTGGGATCATGATGCCTCTAACTTTGCTTTCTTTTTCATTATTGCTTTGGCTATTCAGGGATTTTTGTCGTTCCACTCAAATTTTAGGTTTGCTTGTTGTAGCTCTGTGGAGAGTGCTTGTGGTGTTTTGATAGGAATTGCACTTAATGTACCAATTGCTTTGTGTAGTATAGACATTTCATCAATATTTCTTCTTCCAATCCATGAGCATAGAGCGATTTTCCATTTCTTCATGTCATCTTCAATTTCTTTCATACGTGTTCACAGTTTTTAGATCCTTTACCTCTTTGGTTAGGTTTATTTCTTGGTATCTTATAGGTCTTGGTGTCATTGTAAAGGGCTCAATTCCTTGATTTCTCTATCTGCTGCTGCATTATTGGGGTATAGAGATGCAACAGATTTCTGTACATTGATTATATAACCTGAAACTTTCCAGAATTCATATAGCACCACTAGCAGTTGTTTGGTGGAGTCTTTTGAGTTTTCCTCATAATGTATCATGTCATGTGCAAATAAAAAAAATTTGACTTCTTCCTTGCCAATTTGGATGTATTTTATTTCTTTCTGTTGTCATTGCTGAGGCTAGGACTTCCAGTATTATGTTCCAAAGCAGTGGTGAGAGTGGACATCTTTTTCTTTTTCCTGACCTTAGAGGAAAAGCTCTCCGTTTTTCCACATTGAGGATTATATTAGCTTTGGGTCTTTCATGTGTGTCTTTATGATATTGATATATGTTCCCGCTATCCTTACTTTGTTGAGAAGTTTTAACATGAAGAATGTTGTACTTGGTCAAATATTTTTCCTGGATCTATTGTGGGGACCATATGGTTCTTGTCGTTCTCTTATTAATGTAGCATATCACATTGATTGATCTGCAAATATTGAACCACCCTTGCAGCCATGATTAGATCCCACTTGATCATGGTGAATGATTCTTGTAATCACTTTGTTGGATTCAATTTGCTAGTACCTTGTAGAGAATTTCTGGATCTCTTTTCATTAAGGATATTGGCCTGTAATTTCCTTTCTTCAGTGGGGCCTTTGTCTGGTTTTGTACATGTGCTGGAAGTGAGCACTGTCTGGTTTTGGAATCAAGGTAAATCTGACCTCATAGAATGAGTTTGGAAGTTTTCCACCCATTTTTATTTTGGGGGACAGTTTGAGAAAAACAGGTATTAACTCTTTAATTGTTTTGTAGAAATCTGGACTTTTGTTTGTTGGGAGATTTTTGGTTACTGATTCAATTCTTTGCTGATATTGGCTGGTTCAGGTTTCTATTTCTTCCTGTTTCAGTTTTGGTAGTTTGTGAGTGTCCAGGAACTTATCCATTTATTCCTGATTGCCCAGTTTGTTGGCATCTGATTCTTCATAATGTTCTCTTACAATTGTTTGTATTTTTGTGGTGTTTGTTGTTATCTTTCTCATTCTGATTTCATTTTTTTGATTCTTTTGTCTTGTCTTTTCTTTCTGAGAAGTCTGGCTGGTCTTACCTGGGCTTATCAATTTTATTAATTCTTTCAAAGAACTAGGTTTTACTATCAGTTCTATGGTATTTTGTTTGTTTGTTTCTATATAATTTATTTCTGCCCTACTTTTTTATTATTTACTTTCTTCTTCTAGCTTTAGGCTTTATTCGTTGTTCTTTTTTTTTTTTTTAACTCCTTTAGGTAGAAATTTAGGTTGCACATTTGAGATTTTTCTTCCTTCTTGAAGTAGCCCTGTACTCTATATATATACTTCCACCATATGTCTGCTTGTGCAGCATCCCAAAGGTTTTGGGCTGTGAGGTTTTCATTTTCATTTGTTTCTATGCATTTTTAAAATTCCTTCTGTGGGGTGTCTCAGTGGCTCAGTTGGTTAAGTGTCCAACTCTTGATTTTGGCTTAGGTCATTATCCCATGGCTCATGGGATCAAGGCCTGCATTGGGCTGTGTGCTGACAGTGCAGAGTCTGCTTGGGGTTCTCTCTCTCCCTCTCTTTCTGCTCCTCCTCCACTTGCTCTTTCTCTCTCTCTCTCTCTCTCTCACACACACACACACACATGACACACCCCCTCCCCCCAATAAATGAATAAACATACAAAAATTTTCTTCTTTAATTTTCTGGCTGACCCATTCATTCTTTAGTAAGATCTTCTTCAACCTCCATGTATTTGTAGTCTTTCCAAATTATTTCTTATAGTTGACTTCAAGTTTCATAGCTTTGTGATCTGAAAATATTAATGGTATGATCTCAATCCTTTTGTACCTCTTGAGGTCTGATTTGTGACCTAGTATGTCATCTCTATTGGAGAATGTCCAATGTGCACTTGAAAAGAATGTGCATTCTGCTGTATTGTGATGAAATTATCTGAATGTATCTGTTAAGTCCACCGGTTCCAGTGTATCACTGAAATTTATTATGTCCTTGTTGATTTTCTACTTGAATGATATGTCTATTGATTTAAGTGGGCTATTATAGTCCTTGAGTACTAGTGTATTATATCAGTTTTATTATAATCAATGTGTTCCTTTATGTCTGTTATTAATCATTTTATATATATATTTTCACGTTGGGGGCATAAATATTTATAACTGTTAGATCTTTTGTTGGATAGACCTTTATTTTTATTATGATACAGAGCCCTTCTTCATCTCTTCTTACAATCTTTGGTTGAAAATCTAGTTTTTCTGATATAAGTATTGCTACTCCAGCTTTCTTTTGACTTCTGTTTGCATAATGAATGGTTTTCCATCCCCTCACTTTCAATCTGTAGGTTTCTTTAGGTCTAAAATGAGTCTCTTCTAATGCAGCATAAAGATGAGTTTGTTTTTGCTGTTGCTGTTGTTGTTTTTAATCCATTCTGACACCCTGTTTCTTTTGATTAGAGCATTTTGTCAATTTATATTCGGAATGATTATTGATAGACATACACTTAGTGGCATTTTATTACTTACTATGTTATTGCTTCTGGACATTTTCTCTGTTCCTTACTAGTATTTGTTGTTTTTGCTCTTTCTTTCCCACTATAAGAGTCCCCATTGATTTTTCTTGCAGGACTCGTTTTGTGGTCATAAATTCCTTTAGATTTTGTTTGTCTGGGAAACTATTTCTACTTCTGTTCTGAATGCTTGGTAGAGTATTTGTGGCTGCATATTTTTTCCATTCAACACATTGAATATGTCATGTCACTCCCTTCTGGCCTGTCAAGTGTTTGTGCAAAGATACACTGCTAATTTTATTTGTCTTCCCTTGTATGATAGGGACTTCTTTTGTCTTGCTGCTTTTAGGATTTTTTCTTTATCTGTATATTTTCCAAATTGAACTAGGATATGTCATTTTAACTTTTTAAAATGTTGATTTATTTTTGAGAGAGAGAATGAGCGAGCACAAGCTCTGGGGAAGGGCAGAGAGAGAGGGAGAGAGAATCCCAAGCAGGATCTGTGCTTACAGCACAGAGCCCCATGCGGGGCTTGATCTCACAAAGCGAGCTGAAATAAAGAGCGTATGCTTAACCGACTGGGCCACTGGGGTCACTAACTATGATAAGTCTTGGTGTTGGCCTGCTTTTGCTGATTTTGATGAGAGTTTTGTGCTTCATGGATTTGGATGTCTCTTTCCTTCTCCAGGTTAAGAATGTTTTCAGCTATAAGTTCCTCAAATAAGTTTTTTGCTCCCTTTCCCCTCTCTTCTTCTTCTGAGACTGCTATGATATGAATGTTATTACACTTTATGGAATTACTGAGTTACCTAGGTCTATATTCATGATGTAATATTTTCCCTCTTCTTTTCAGCTTCAGTATTTTCCATAATGTTATGTTCTTGATCATTTATTCATTCCTCTGCTTCTTCCACCCTTATAGTCATTATATTCTCTTGGTTTTAAATCTTGGTTATGCATTTTCATTTTGGCTTGACAAGTTCTTAGGTCTTTTAACTCTATGGTAAGGAACTCCCTACTGTCTTCTTTGCTTTTCTCATACCCTGCTGGTATCATTGCTTTAAACACTGGATCAGGCATATATATCTGTTTCAATTAGTTCCGTGGCCATGCCCTTTTCTTGTTCTGCCTTTTACGATGAATTCTTCTGTCATGGCATATTTATTTATTTATTTATTCATTCATTCAGCTATTTTTTTGGCAGTTTAGTTAGAGAGAGAGAACAAAGGAGAGGGAACACAAATTTGGGAGGGGAAGAAAGAGAGGGAGAGAGAAAATCCCAAGAAGTTTCTATAATGTCAGCACAAATCTCCCACATGAGGCTTGATCTCACAACCAAGAGATCATGACCTGAGCTGAAACCAGGAGTCAGATGCATAATCGACTGAGCCACCCAGCCACCCCCATCTTGACATTAAAAAAGGTGTTTACTTATTTTGTGAGAGAGCACAAGCAGTGGAGGGGCAGAGAGAGGAGAGAGAGAGAATCCCAAGCAGACTCCATGCTTCAGAATGGAGCCCAACATGGGGCTTGATCTCATGATCATGATCATGACCTAAGCCAAAATCAAGAGTTGGATGCTAAACAGACTGAGCCACCCAAAAATACAACCTCCCACCCCAATCTTGGTATATTGTCGAAGACTCTGTCTTCTTCTGTGTGTGAGGAAAGCCTGTTATTCTTCCTGCCCCTGAAAGTAATGGCTTCATAAAGAAGAGGTCATATTCTACCCAGGACCTGGTCCTTTGGAGTCTCTGGTGCATCCTATCTTCATTCTGCTGCCATGTTTGACTGCTCTTTTCCTTAGATCAGTCTTCTGTAGAGCTTCTCCTTGGCTGCAGTGGGAAGTGTTTGGAACTTGGCCAGAATATGGCAAGTTTTAACTAGTTGTTTTTTGGTCTACTTGTTAAAAGAGACATGATGCTATTTTCACCAGAGCTGAAGCTTTGCAGCACTCTACAGTCAATTGACAGTGCATGTGGGGGTTTTATGCTTGTCTTTTGGTGGTAGAGCCCATTGCTATGGTTTTCAGGCACTCTTGCTAAGAAACACAGCACCTGCAGAGTTCAGGGTGGGGGGCTCAGTGTATGCAGTTTGGGCTTCCAGTGTTGGCATCTTGCTGCTTACTGACCTTAGTTTATGCTGAGAGGATGGGGAGATAAAAGACACCAGCCCCCTGTATCGCCCCTGCAAGCCCGCTGCTGTCTGAGAAGTCCTCCCAGAAGAGCAAACAATCTCCCCACATGTGTCCCGGCATCCGTCAGATCACTGCTTTCACCCTGTCTGTATTGGGCTCTCTGCCTACCTTGCAGGAGACTGTGCCTGTATTTTATCCCAGGCAGGCTGGCTGAGTTTATACCTCCAAACTTTAGGGACTTGATGTGGTGCATACCATTTCTGGTCCTCTGGGAGAGACTCTTGCTGTGCTGGCACTGATACAGATTTGTCCCTGAAGATAAGTTGCACCAAAGCGTAGAGTGTGGAGTTTGGACCCAAGTGCAGCAAGGAGCTGGTGACCAGGTTAGCCACCCTCAGCAGGTGTCTGCTCCTATGCTGAGGAGTGGGGAGAGTAATGGCACCCACGGGCTCTTTTGTCCTCAGGGTGGCAATGCTACCTCTTCCAGATGGGCTTCAAAAAGGGGGAACTGTCTCTCCCTGTGGGTCCCAGGGAATCCTGAAATAGCATTGTCTGCTCCCAGGCTATCTGCCCTCCTTTTCCACAGGAGCACTGCAGTGCCCTGATAGCTCCACATGGACCATGCCAGGGTCTTCTAAAACTCTAGTCATTGAGCCCTGCTGGTTGTAAAAATTCACAAAAATCAGCCCCTTTCATTTTCCCAGTCAATGGATTGGGGGAAGTGTTTTCCTTATGTGATATCCTCTTCTCTCTCTCTCTCTCTCTCTCTCTCTCCCTCTCTCTCCCTTATCTCTATGACCAGTGCTCCCTCCCCTCTGCATCATCTGCAGTTGTTTTCTCCCCCAATCAAGTCTCTGCAAATCCTACCTTCCTTCATGTGGCCTCTTCTCTCTGTTTTTGCATTGTTTGGTCAGTTCTTAGATCAGTTTCTTGGTTAGTCAGAATGATTTGATATTTACCTAGCTGTGTTCTAGGGACAAGGCAATCCTAGGGGTTTTCTACTGCTCTGCTATCTTAGTTCCTCTCTTTTAATGTATTACTGAATTTGGGGCACCTGGGTGGCTCAGTCGGTTAAGCGTCCGGCTTTGGCTCAGGTCATGATCTCACGGTTCATGGGATCGAGCCTCGCATTGTGCTCTGTGCTGACAGCTAGCTCAGAGAGTGGAGCCTGCTTCAGATTCTGTGTCTCCCTCTCTCTCTGATCCTCCCCTGCCTGTACTGTCTCTGTCTCTCAAAAATAAGTAAAAACCATAAAAAAATTTTAATGTATTACTGAATTCAATAGGCTGCTAATATTTTGAGGGGGATTTTTACATCTAGATTTGTCAAGAATAATGTCCTGTAATAGTCCTTTTTTTTTTTTTTTTTTAGTATTCTTGTCTTGTTTTTATAAGAGTATTCCTGGCCTTATAAAATCAGTTAGGAAGATTTCCCTTATTTTCTATTTTTTTTTGGAAGAAATTGTGAAGGCTTGATATTAATTATTTTTCCAATGTTTGTTAGAAAAATATTTATAGTATTTTTACCAAAGTAACACTGGTTTTCTTGCTTCTCCTCCATTTAACACACATGGTCCTGCCTGAGTCTCGTCTTGTTCACAGATTCCCTTTTCTGTAAAGTTCTTCCCTCAGTTATGTGTGTGGATACTCCCTACCTTCCTTTGAGTTCTTATTTAAAATTTATATTCTCATGATAGTATTTTGGATGGTCATATTTAAAACTTCAGCCTTATTGGAAAAACTCACAATCTTCTCGCTGCTCTAATTAAAATATGAGACTTATCACTTTAAAACATAACACATAATTGCACATTTAAGTTTTTTATTAATTACAAAGTTATAGTTAGAAAAATAGTATTGTATTTACACAAGAAATTGTGGGCCAATGCAATAGGAAAGACCTAAAAACAACTCTATGTGTATAAGAGGACTCAGTATCAATTTAAGCATGCTCAATCTATTAATAGGGAAAGAATAGTATATTTAATGTTGGGAAATCTGGATCAGTATATGCAGAAAATGCAACTTAATTCCTAACACCACATAAGAGAGGGAACTCCAAGTGTATTTAAGACGGTAATGTTAAATATAAAACCATATAACTATTTCTATTTGAAAAAACGTAGAAGAAAAATCACTGTGACTTAGGATGGTGAAGAGTTTCTGAAACAAATACCCACGGAGAAATCACAGGCAAAATTTTTGATAAAGTAGGTTATATCAATGTTAAGGATTTTGGATTTTGCTTCAGTAAGAATCACTTGGGCAAAATTAATAGGTGACAGAAAGAGAAAATATTTTAAATGTCTACAATTAAAAATAATTAATATCAAGAATATATAAGTGCTACAAATCAATAAGTAGGGGATAGCAACTTGAGTATACAATGAGCCAAAGAAATGAGCTTAAAATTGACAGAAGAAAACCATCCTCCACTAGTATGGACAGTAAAGCTTAAAATTAGTAAACAACGATATGTTATTTAACATCTACTAGAAAATAACAAAAACTCTTACTGAGAAGAAGTGCACAGAAGTCTGAATGCATTAGCATGTTGCCCCTGGGAGAGTAGATTGAAGCATCCATTCTCTGGAGAGCAGTGTGGTACTACCTGGACAATTGGAATCCAGACATCCCAGTTAACTGCCTCTCCTGAACATTTGATGCCAAGAAAATCTCATGTGGGTGCTGAGAGACCATGAGTGAAGCTCTTTGCTGCACTGTCATTTGGGGTGGGGTGTCCACTGGGGAAAAGTGGAGAGGTCAGTGGATGAATGCACACTCTGAAACACAGACAGCATCTGTTAGGTGCAGTGGAACGGAGGTGGCATATAAATAAATGTTGAACCACAACACACAGTGACAAACTGAAAGAAATGAAACACATGGATACAAACTACAAACATGTATAACAGTACATATTTCATAAGAAAACATTCCAACAAAGATGCATTTAAACCCCAAAGCCTGCTCGTCTGAGGTGAGGGTAGGGGTAGGAATGGAAGCAGAAAGTGAGAATAAAGGAATAAACAGATCAAAGAAGGCCTGCACTGAATTAGTGATTTTAATATAGCATGAACTGAAGAGAATAATTAGTATCCCATTATCTATACCTGACCACAGCAAATAGGCCAAGAAAAAAAGGAAAGCAAGAAAGGACGGAGGTAAGGAAAGAAGCCAGAGTGGGATGGTATGAGGGAGAGAGAGAGAGAGAGAGAGAGAGAGAGAGAGAGAGAGAGAGAGAGAGAGGACAAAAGAAAACAGAAAGAAAGGAAAAAGAAAGGAAGAGTGAAAGAGAGAGTGGAGAAAGAGTAGCTGAACACAGATATTTTAACTTTTGAATCTCTGCAGAGAGTTTTGCATCACATTATTGAATCTCTGCAGAAATGTGGCATGATTGGTACCCCACCCCCACCCTGAAATGGTGATACCTCCTGAAGATGCAGTATCTGTTAACTGGGAAAGGTGGAAGGATGTAAGAAACCTCTTTAGCTTCCTAACGATGGGTTTTCATTGAGTTTGAGCTACCGCTGTAGGCACATGTGGTCACATCTTCCCTGGGAAACACTGGAGGACTACAACCACCAGTACGAAGATACTGGGAGGACCAGGTAAGGGGCACCCCACTTGCACCTGCCAGCAAAGCATGTGTGCCAAGCAGTGATCTTGCTCACCAGGTACTGCTGCTTAGCATGGATTATTAGATGAGATTGGGATGGAAGGCTAAAATGGGATGTTATGAGGGGCCACTGGGTTTCCTCATTTCAGATGTTGCTTTGAATCTTTTTGGGACTTGTGACTTTCTGTTGGGGTAAGTCTTTTTAAAGCATTTTCTGGATATATCAGAAGCGTGATCTTTATAGAGAGTGTGTTTTATCTTAATAGTTCCATATATGAAGAATGCAAATGAAGTGTAAGGAATCTAGATTAGGCAATGATACCCACATATTCTGTGACGGATGTCCACTCTAATAGGAATTAAGAGAAACAATCATCATAAGAATTTTTCACATTTCATTTACAGTGAAAGGTCCAACTTTAGGCATCATCTTTTCCTTTCTGTCTCCATGTGGGTCACAGGGCCTCCTTTAGGGATTTATAATGAACACTATTTCCTTACACATCATAGGCACAGTGGGAAAGATGAGAATGGAGGAAAATATGGAAGAAGACTCCTTCAGTGAAATTCCTATTACTTTGCTTCTAATAGCTAATGTCCTAGGAGCAGGGGTGTGAAAGGAAATCTAGAGGCAGGCATAGAAGATAATTTAAAAGTCCCACATATGAAGGAGAAGAAAGCACAGAAGAGTCAAAGAATAAATTTGTGAGACAAACGCCCACAGAGTTTCAACAGGAGCCTCTTCTTTTAAGGAAAAATAAAAGCAATATTTGTTTTCTTTCATCCATTATTTTTATATATGAAAAATTCTGTTCAGATGAAATTACCAGTATACTTATTATAGTAACAAGCTCGATAAAAAACTGATGCCACATCTATCTGCATTTTAGAGAAATTTGTGCCTCATTAAAAATGAAATTATTTCTTTTACAGGAACCGTCTGCTTCAGCAGATATTAAGCTTGATTTATTTTGAAGAACATCGCAAAAGCACTGGGAATCTGGAAACAGTTGGTCGAGTCCCTTTCTTCGAGTACAACTTTCAAAGAATGGATTTTGTTCAAAGACCATCTCCTCGTCTCTTTGTTACCCACCTCCCATACTACTTGGTTCCAAGGGGACTGAAAAACAAAAAAGCCAAAGTAGGAAATAGACTATGGCTGCTGAAAGATAACTGCTCTTTTTCATTGTTTCATTTCCTTTCATTACAGTCATACTGGACTTGTCCAGGTGTTAGTGAATGTGGGATTTGACATACTTTAATTTTCAATAGGCATTTGTGTTCTTATCTTACAATATCAGATTTTTATCTTGCACTCTTTGTTTTCTGATTATATAAGTAATACAGCCATTAAAAGATGAAAGAGTATATTTGTGTGTATTTAATGTACTTTATAGAGTGTATTATAATACCATGTACATTATATGTTATATATCCTTTCATTTATTAATTAGCTGTATTACCAAGTCTATATAAACTGCTAGCAATTCCTTTTATTTTCTCTGTATGCCCTCCTTGCTTCCTTTAGACACTTCCATACTATTTTGCCCACATTCTCTTCAGATGTACCTAGTTCACTGGAAGTCTTAGGAAACCTTGGGTCAAATCATTTGTCTCTACTGAGTGATCAGTCACCTCCATCTATTGATAATTTTAGCTCTTGGCTCATTTTATTCCTTTCTACCTATACTCCTGTCACTCATGGGATTATTTCAAAGTTGATGCTCATTGTCTCTGGCTGGCCAGAAAGGAGTGAGGCCAAATGGCAGCCAAGGGCTCAACACGAAGGAGGCACTCCCTGTCAGGGCCACACAAGTGTAGGATTGTCTCCTTCAGGTTGATCTGTCAGGTTCTGCACTGACCTCCCATACCCCTAGGCCTACCAGGCCTCTAAGGGTTGACTTCAACTCCATCCATCTTTTCCTCCACCAACCTCCGTAACCGTCTAAGGCAACATATGTGTTATAATCCTGCCTTTTTAAAAATGACACTATTTGCTGTCTGATGTAGTACATACTTACCTGTTTATTTATTGTCTGTATTTTTGGACAGAATGGAAATTCTTATTTTTTTTAATAGATTATTGTCAAGTTGGTTTCCATATAACACCTAGTGCTCTTCCCCACAAGTGTCCTCCTCCATTACCATCACCTCTTTTCCTCCTCCCCCTCTCCCTTCAACTCTTAGTTCATTTTCAGTATTCAATAGTCTCTCCGGTTTTGTATCCCTCTCTCTTCCCAACTCTCTTTCCCCCTTCCCCTCCCCATGGTCCTCCATTAGGTTTCTCCTGTTTTCCTGTTAGACCTATGAGTGCAAACATATGGTATCTGTCCTTCTCCACCTGACTTATTTCGCTTAGCATGACACCCTGGAGGTCCATCCACCTTGCTACAAATGGCCATATGTCATTCTTTCTCATTGCCATGTAATACTCCATCATATATATATATACCACATCTTCTTGATCCATTCATCAGGTGGTGAACATTTAGGCTTTTTCCATGATTCCTGGTCCAAAGCTCCCCTCACTGTCTTCCCTCCTTAAGAAGAAAATATAGGATGGGGGTGTCTGGTTGGCTCAGTTGGTTAAGCATCTGACTTCGGCTCAGGTCATGATCCTGAAGTTCGTGGGTTTGAGCCCTGCATTGGGCTCTGTACTGACAGTTAGCTCAGAGCCTGGAGCTTGTCTTTGGATTCTGTGTCTCCCTCTCTCTCTGACCTTCCCCTGCCCACTCTCTCTCTCTCAAAAGTGAATAAAACATTAAAAAATTTTAAAAAATTAAAAGGTAGGATGTAGACACTTTCTGATCTTATTACATATCTGGCTCTCCACTCATGGTTTGAATTCCTTTTTGGATTCTCTTTCTGTACCCCACAATTTTACAAATGGGATTCATTTTCTTTGCCAGGATATTGGCAATATTTGTAGGCAATTGTGGTTAAAGTGGTGATGCTGCTAATTTTAGTGGGTTGAGTCCCAGGATGCTGACATATGCCTTATGATGCCCAAGGTAGCCCCAACAACAAAGAGTGTTCTGAGAGTAATGTTCATGGTACCACTGTTGAGAAACTTGCTCTATTCTCAAAGGTTTTGCTTGCACAAGATATTTTCCATTTTTTCATTCATCACCAGTTTCCTTGTGTTTAACTGGATCATTCTGTTTGGCCCATAATCAAGTTTCTATGTAACACATTTTCACAATAAAACAAAACTTGTCCTGCTCCATGCACTTTCCTTCATTTAACATTTGAGGTCAACTTAAAAGTATTTAGCCTCATGCTCCACTCTTTTTTGAATCCTCTATTTATTATTTCCTATATCAATAGAGATCTCAAATATCTTTATGGACTTTATTATCCAAATATGGAACTCAAATATCCAAATGGAATTTTGATTTTATCTTCGAACCATTTCTCTTCCCATGTTCCCTATATTAATAATTTGTATCACTATTTACTTAACAGGGGTATGATCAAGATAGGTGGCATAAGTTACTCAGCTCTCTCAGTGTGCCGATGTCAACCTTTATATAAGTATATGGATTAATGAGGAAAAGCCATTTTCAAATCCAAAACCAAAGACATGAAGAATCATAACAAGGGAGTGAAAAGAACTTCTTCCTTCACACTTAGGAGGATTGTGTATTTCTTTATGGAAATATTAAATACTGTTGATATTTATTTGATATTATCCACCACTTTGTTGCTATCAAGTAAATCCCATTGGTGAAGGACTCTATTTCCAGTGCAGTGAAGTCACTCAGGGACGGCATCTATCAGCTCATCTCCTAGCTTAAACGTTGGCTCTAGGCAGTGTGCAGGGAGTTGGAAGGTGAATAAAAGCTTTTCTATAATGAGCCTGGAGCTTCCTAAGAGAACTCACAAATACATATATGCCATTTCACAATGAAGATACAAGCCTAAGTTTTATATAGAGCCCTGAATATTCCATTT
>PJEM01013783.1:0-24385 GCA_004023845.1 Helogale parvula
CCCACCCCAGGCCCAAGGTGCTCCTGCCCTGCCCACCTACAGCGGAGTCCCCAGGGGATTTCTGTGCTCCCCGAGGGCCCCCCAGCCTGAGCAGAGCCCCGTGCGCTCCCAGACTGGCTTCACGGGGCCTTTGTGTGTGTTTCCGTCACTTCCGGGGAGGCCTGTCACTGCCCTGGTCCTTTGTACCTCTGTGCCTCGGGCTTCCGGCTGCAGACACTCCCCCGGGGGGGCTCTTCCGGGTGCCTCTCCCTCTGCGGCCCCTGTCACGTGGTGGGGGGTTTTCAACCCGAGCTATAGGCCACCCTTTCTGTCTCTCCAGCCCCCTCCCCTGCACGTCCGAGTCCAGCTGGTTTTCAGCTGCTGACTCCGTGGTCTCACCCCTCTGCACCGTTCGGCCCTCTTAATGCTCTAGGTGAAGAAGCCTAATGTGTCAGGCTTTTTTTAATGATCGTGCTTTTCATTTCCTAAGAACTCTTGGCCTGACTCAAGTCACACAGGTTTTCTGTTCGTTTCTCCTGTTTCTGCTTCTAGAAGGGTTTGCATTGTGTGTGTCCATCTGAGCAGACGGTGTGCTGGCAGCGCTGCGCGCTGGGCCTTCTCTGCCCGTGGGCCGCGGACGTTCCCCGCGCAGCTTGCTTGCTTCGCCTCCCGGCAGCGCCTGCTCTTTGCTCAGAAACCAGTGGTCTTTCACGTGCCGGTTGATCTCTGGACTCTCTCTTCCACTCCGTCCCTTTGTCTTCATGCTGAGATCATTGTTTTTTGAGGACTGTTTCTTTAGAATAATTCTTGAAATCAGGTAGTGTTTTCCTTTCACTTTGCTTTTCATTTTCGGAATTGTTTGTTTAGTCTAGGTCCCGGGTATTTCAGTACGACTTTTAGAGTCAGTTTGTCGATTTCTGGCACAGCGCCTCCTGGGATTTTGACTGGGATTGCGTTCAGTCTACAGATACCTTTAAGGGAGAGTTAATGTCTTATTAATACTGACACCCCAGCTGCTCTTGAAGGAGGAGAGCAGAGGCTGTGAGCTCACTCGGGCTCTGCCGCACGCACACTCCATCCCCTGGAGCAGGGGAGGACGACCAGGGACCAGGGGGCACCGGCCCTCTGACGACTCTTCTCAGTGAGACAGGTACACTCTGCGCGGGCACATGAGGCAGGCGGCCATACTGATCTGACGGGACGGCCTTGCCTGTTTTGTTCAGATCGTCTTATTACTAACATGAGAATTTCTGCACTGCATTTTCCCGTCAGCTGTTTTCCTTAAATATGTACTGGCAAGTAGGTTCCATAGGAATGAATAAAAATCACTATAGAATGTCTAAAAATTAAAGACTATTAAGTATAAATTGTGTCTGTGATGTGACAAAATAGCAGTCTTAGAAATGTAAGACCGTGATCAAAGAGTCAGAAAAGGATATATTTTCTGTTTCAAAGTACTTAAAAATTATTTACTATGTTTATTACATCTTACGATTGTAGCTGTTTCTCTTTCTCTCCTTCTTAAATGGGTCTGTTACAGGGAATTTAGAAAACCAGAAGAAAGGAGAAGTGGAATGGGTAGTAGAGAAAATAAAATTAAGTGACAGGACAGGAATTCTGTTGAGTAATACTCAGCAATAATGAGATCAATGCGGCGTCTTTACTGCCTGGTGCTCAGCCGCCGAGAACATAGCAGTGGGAGTGCAGACAAGAGGCCTGAAGGGGCCGGATGGAAAACTCACTAAAACAGACCTTCTGTAACTATGCTTTCCGGCTGTTAGAAGACAAACCTACCGGTTACGAAGGTATCTGAAGTTTTGTTTCACAGTCATTGTAAAGAACATTGGTGCTCTATTTTTTTTAATAAAAGATGTCAGAATTGTCTGTTTTTAAAAAAAATGTTTATTTAGTTTTGAGAGACCGAGTGTGCAAGTGGGGGATGGGCAGAGAGAGAGAATTCCAAACAGGCTCCGCGCTGTCAGCACAGAGCTTGACCCGGGGCCTGATTTCACGAGCCGTGAGGTGGTGACCTGAACCGAAGTCAGAACCTCAACTGACTGAGCCCCGCAGGCACACCCACATTTTGCTGTTTTATAATGTGAATAGAATATAGCTCCCCCAGTAGTTCCATTCCACATGTGGTTATTGTGCAATCGAGGAATATAGAAAAATAAAATATTTACATACTCTGAAAACATGTTCAGGAACAGTTGTGGTACTCTTGAAACTGAGCTGTTTTAAGTTTAGAAAATAAGTTTGTAATAAGTTGAACGTGGTCTAAAAATCAGTAGCATGGCTGGGAACATGAGTTTTTGATAATGTGATGTGGGCTTACCTCTTTTCCCATTAGCTTTCAGAATCAACCGAATGTAAAGGCCTACATCTTTCCCCATGTTAAAAACGGTGCTCACAAAAAGGTAAAAATAGATCCACAAGACCTTTGGTGGTTCTAAAAGGGAGACTGACGGAGGGAGGCGGGGAGGAAGGGGGAAGCGTTCAGAGTCCCAGGGAGAGAGCGAGCCTCTGTGAGTTCTGTTACTCGTGTAGAATGGCGTCTCAACTGGGGTGTTCAGCGGTTCATCTCCTCTGTATGATGGTAGCATTGTATTCGAGTTTTATATGTTAAGTTTTATAGATGATAGCTGCACACCAGATATGACCTAGATGATGTAAGAATTTACACACTAAGCATGTGGAAGAAGCACTTTCTGTAACGCAGCCGTCGACCATATCGGTATCAGTTACTGGTCCTGACCTGTCGCTGGTTTTGTACATCGTGTTCTTTGCCTCTGTCCTGTCAGTTCTGTGCCCGTCAGTGCCGTCCACGGGGCTCACGGGAGGACGCACCTTCCTGCCGTTCGCTCGTGACGCCACGCGGCCTGCTACTCCGCTCGCCGGTGCTGCACCCAGACCCGGCCCCGTGGCGGATTTGGGAGGAGCCTTCGCGTGGGGCCCTCACCCGGCTTTTACTGGGGCGGTTAGCTGCTCGTGGTCGGGGGCGAGAGAAGTCGGTTTTTATGACTGTGTCTCTGTGTAATCAGTTTATTTTGAAGGCAGAGGTACAGATAAATTTCTAGTGTTTTCCCCCCCAAAAGTTATTTCTGAAGTGTTATTTGTCGATTGAAACTTTAACTCAGTGTGCTGTTGTTTCCTTGAGTTGATTTTACTTCTTCTTTTTTTTAAGGTAAAGTGCAAGTTAAGAGTTCAGACATACAAGTTGGAGACCTCATCATAGTGGAAAAGGTCGATGCATTTTTAATATATTTTAGAGATGTATCTAACGTGATTAACATTGAGCCTGACTGCAGTAACTTTGAGTCTAAAGCCGATTGTATGAGATGGTTATTTTAAATTTTAACATCTTTGTATAAGATACGATATATATGAAGAAAAATCTAGTCTGTTATTCTTTAGTACCTTGTGTGCAAGTGAAATTATATTTTGTCTAAAATAAGATATGTGTTAACTGTTTAATATCGTATTATTAAAATTATTTGATGAAAGAATTGCATTAATTAGAACCTATTTATAATAGAATATGTTTCATTTTCTAAAACCTCCTGTTATAGATATATTACACATAACGGTTTAGAATTTACCTGAAAGAAGGGAGGGCACACGGAAGCCAGAGAACATTGGAAAGAAACGGCCTGGGTCCGTGGAGACCAGGCTCTCAGAAGGCCCGTCAGCATCGGGCGGAGGCCGGCCTGTGGGGGGTGCGTCTGCCCGCACCCGCTTCCCTGAGAAACAGCTACCACGCAGGAACGCCTCTTTTTTTTTTTTTTTAAGGGCTCTAGAACAACTTTTTGGCAAGTGCCGTGCGACCGGGCGCGTGTAGCAAGGCCTCCCCGAGAGCAGCCGGGCCCGCGGTGCCGTGCGCAGGCCGCGCCGCGGAAGTCCGTGCCCGAGGCCTCGGTCCGGCCGCGCGCGCGCGCTCCTGCCGCTCTCGTCTGGCCGCAGGCCGCGCTTTTAGGGATGTTTGTTCGATTTTACAAAATGGGATAGAATTGGACATACTGATCTGCCGCTCGTCTAGAGAGCATTTGGCTGTGTGGACATCGAAGGTCACTAGCTCTTGGTCCCTGCTTACGTTTCCACATGACGTCTTTGTTCTCTCATAAAGTCTGTGTGACTTCCTCGTGCTTCTGTCGGGGAAGCGCCGACGAGAGGTGACTGAGCCAAACGGGAGGCAGGCGCCAGTGTTTGTCACCTCGGGTCCGCACTCCCGCGGCCGTAGCCAGCCAGGCCGTCCCTCCAGCTCACGGGGGGTTGTTGGCAGGCTCAGGGCCTTGGTTCCCTGAGCTTCTGGCGGGAGGCCGCCTTCCTTCCTGACCACAGGGTGGGAGGGCCGGGGACCCCGCAGGGCAGCTCCTGGTGGCCCGGCGGCACAGAGTGGGACGCCAGCAGCACGGACTCGCGGGCGGGACCTGGTGCCTGCAGTGCCCGCCGTCACCTCTCGCGTCCCTCTCGGGGCTGCGTGGTGCTGACGGGTTTGCTTGAAGAGTGGGCAGAGCCTCTGTGGACCAGGTCGCTGCTTGGCCTCGCACTCTTCCTCTCTCGTGTCCTGCCTCTCTTGTTGCTTCACGTTCTCCTTCCCTCTGCTGCCGGGTGTGACGGGGGGCTGTGCTCCTCGGGCTCCCGGTCTTTGGCCACGGCGTGCAGCTCATCTGCGCAGTCCTGCCGGTGGACGTGAGGGGCAGAGGCCTAGATCCGTGTCGGGTGTCCCTAGAGCTGCTCGCTGGCCTCCCAGCTGTGAGAGATGGCTGGGTGACGTGGGCCTTCGTCAGCGCCAGGTAGAGGTTGTCCTGTAATGTGGCAGGTGTCCGTCTGTCTTCCTTTTGTCACTCCAGGGTCCATGGGTAGTACTGTGTTCACCCAGGTCCGTGAGTGGTGCAGCGCTGTCACCCCAGGTCTGTGCGTAGTGCAGCGCTGTCACCCCAGGTCCGTGGGTGGTACAGCGCTGTCACCCCAGGTCTGTGCGTAGTGCAGCGCTGTCACCCCAGGTCCGTGGGTGGTGCAGCGCTGTCACCCCAGGTCTGTGCGTAGTGCAGCGCTGTCACCCCAGGTCCGTGGGTGGTGCAGCGCTGTCACCCCAGGTCCGTGGGTGGTGCAGCGCTGTCACCCCAGGTCCGTGGGTGGTGCAGTGCTGTCACCCCAGGTCCGTGGGTGGTGCAGCGCTGTCACCCCAGGTCTGTGCGTGGTGCAGCGCTGTCACCCCAGGTCCGTGGGTGGTGCAGCGCTGTCACCCCAGGTCCGTGGGTGGTGCAGCGCTGTCACCCCAGGTCCGTGGGTGGTGCAGTGCTGTCACCCCAGGTCCGTGGGTGGTGCAGCGCTGTCACCCCAGGTCCGTGCGTAGTGCAGTGTTGTCACTCTAGGTCCGTGGGTGGTGCAGCATGGGGTCTCCCAGCATTAGATTGATATGTTACATGCACATGTGTGGGCCCTGCCCTACCCTGATCGGAACCAGAGCTAGAAGAAGGACTTCTAAAATATTTTCACTATCCTTCAGGAAATGTTGCACAGTAGAACGTAAGGGTGGCACCCCTTTCAGGTTTTAGTTTTTATATTGCCAATTTTACACCCATTTTCATATAAAAATTTCCTACGTTTTAGTGACACATAAAGATTTAGAAACTTGAGACCTAATTTCTGGAAATTCCTATGAAATGATACATTTTAGTAGTGGATTTATATTTGTTGGAACCAGTTTTGTGGGTTTGTAGGGACAGAAGGTTTTGTCTCACTGACTGATGGAACCATCACAAGGAAATCGCCATGACACAGTAGCAAGTGGTTTTGTAACTTTTTACCTTTTATTTGAGGCTTCTGGAAACACTTACCACTAATCCAAAAAGTTCTTTCTCTGTAATTTGACCGTATTGCTGCTTAGAAAGTGACGCCTGGACCCTCCGTGGTGGATTTTGTGTTGGAGGGTAGCTCTTCTGGTTCTGCGTCTTACTGTGGCATTGACATGAGCGTGTGGATCGTCACTGCGTGGACACTGGAGGTCTGCTGACCGAGTTCGCCCCGGGGCTGGGGGTGCTGGGAGCTGCGCAGCCCCCGGGAGAGCAGCAGCCTGGCACGGTGGCCACGGGGAGACGTGGGCTTCAGCGTCAGACGGGGCCGGTGTAAACTCGCGGTTCTCCAGCCTCGAAAGCCCCATAGGAGCAGCCCTTTGACATGCACTTGGAAAGTGGCGGCTGGAACCGTCCAGACTCATGGTCGGGTTATGCACGCAGGGCAGAGAGAAAATCTGAAGATTGTCTCCCGGATGAACAAGGAACCTTCCTAAGAAGTGTGTAGAATTTTAGACAGACATGTCACTTTAAGTATTAATACTTGAGGAATGTGTCAAGTAAGGTAACTGTAACAAGAGACTTTTAGAAGTTGAAGATTGTCCAGGTCGCTGTCCAGGTCCTAACGCCCGGCTCTGGAATCCAAGGGCCTGGGAAGGACCCGAGCACACAGGGAGGACTGACGGTGACAGTGCTGGTGAGCCTTCTGCGCTTTTCAGCCGAAATGAGCAAGAGAAGAGTATTTTCCTTTTTAACAGCCGGATTGAAAGACCATTGGTTATTCTGTTTTTCAAAGGTAATGTAATTTAATAAATATTTTAAACAATTTTTGTAAGTATTACAATGTATATTTTAATACCCAGAACAGACACGACAAAAACATTGCGAAGAGACGGTCTGAGATGCTGTGAATAAACTCCGATGGCTTCCTGAACAGGGTGCACGTGACACAAGAAGGCAGGAAATCAGAAACGGAAGGGTGAATACCAGAGGAAGCCAACAGAAAACAGATCATAAAATGCAGACTTCTGCTGTAATGTGTCACTGATCACCTTTATTGTGAACAATTTAAATATACCAACCCACAGACAGGCCGAGTGGAGGAAGTAAGAGGCCCAGCCACGTGCCACTCACAAGGGACTCAAATCCAGTGACACAGGTAGGATACAAGGAGGCCAAAGGATGGAAAAAATCTATGTCACATAAAATTAACCAGAAGTAGGAGGGGCTGAGTTAACATCCAGGGAAGCAATGCTCAGAGTAAAGAAAATTCTTAAAGATGGAGAGTTGTCACATAATATTAACAGTTACCCATCAGGAACACGAGATGATCCTAAATTTGTGCTCACCAGGTTAACAACCACGGAATACACAAATCAAAAATTGTTGGACCTGAACAAAAGAAATAGATCCTCGGTTCTGAGTGAGAACTTCAGCCCCGCGCTCTGAGCATCGGGTGGACGTGCTGGGCTGAACATCCGCAGTGATCCAGAAGCGCCCAGCTGAGCCCAGCAGCAGGGCCTGTCTGACAGGTGCAGGCCGCTCTAGCAAACCGCAGGAAGACACACGGTCATTTATTTCATGGGACATGGGCCACATGTTAGAGCATATCCAAAAAATGAACCTTAAGAAATCGACAAGAATTTGAACTCATACAGCGTCAGTTTCATTACGGCAGAGTCAAATTAGAAATTAATAACAGAGAGACAAAGTATGTGAAAAGTAAACTGCACTTCAATTATGGGATGCAGGCATCCAGGAAACAAAATCCTTGTAACTGCATGAAAGTAGGAACGCCGCAGTCGGAATGCGCGGAGCGCACGGACGGCAGTGCTGAGAGGCGGTTTCGTAGTGGTCAGCGCCTACATTGGACGGAGGTCAAGGTCTCAAATTAATCCTCTAAGTCCCTGGCTCAGGAACCTGGGAGAGCAAAATTAAACCACTGTACACAGAAGGAAGGAGCTAATAAAGATAAGAGCAGATCAATGGAACAAAGTAGGAAGACAAGATAGTAAATCAGTGAAAGTAAAAGCTGGTTCTTCTAGATAAATTAATAAAATTGATAAGCCTCTCCTAGGAGTGATAAAAGTGAGCGATGACCCAAATCACCAATGTCCACAGTGACGTAGGGGACGTCAGTACTGACCTCACACCCTGGAAAGGAGACTTACGGATTACTACCGCCAGCTGCACACTCATCAGCACACCGGCTCAAATGAAATGCACCGACTCTTCCCAAACCACAAACTGTCCAAAAGTCAGGATGGAAGAGGTAATGTGATAGTTCTGCACACAAGAAGGAAGTGGAGCTAGTAATTTAAAACCTCCGAGACGGGGGTGCCTGGCTGGTCCAGTCGGACGAGCATCTGACGCTTGATCTTGGGGGTGTAGAGATTACTTAAATAAAAGACGTTAACATCAGCGTTTCAGTGACTGCAGTGAGGACCAGGAGCAAACCAGACGACAGGGCGTTGAGGCTGGCACTGATGAACACAAGTGCATGTCATACTGGGAATGAGCGGCACTGGTTAAAAAATAAAGTCTCTGAGAAGGAGGTCTCTAAGGACAGATGTTTTCACTGAAGAATTCTTGAAACTTTTAAAGAAAACTTAGCATCATTTTTACACAGTAGTTTCCAGAAAATAGTTGAGGATGGATGGAGCACTGTGCAGCTTATTTTTGGAGTCCTGGATTATCCCCGTACCAACACAAGGAAAAGTACAGCAAAAGAAAACTACAAATGCTGTGAATAGAGACACAGAAGTCCTTAAGAAAACAGGGCCGATGGATATCAGCAGTATATAGAGAAAGTGATGCGTCAACACGGAGTGGAGGTTCTCCTGGGTCATCTGAGGCTGGTTCAGCACTCCGGAAGCACCACATGTAGTCTACCTCGTTAACAAACTAAGAAAAAATTACATCCATTGATACAGGAAAATCATTTGAGTAAATTCAACACCCATTCAGCTCCACAGGCTGAGTAGATGGTTAATTACAAAGCACCTGTGAATACGTGTAGCTCACACTTAGTGGCGAAAGTCTGAATGGCTCTCCTTTCAGACTGGGAGTAAGTCAGGGATGTTTGGTCCTGCCCAGTCTTACTTGAGTGACGTGTCTAGCCCTGTAGAACAAGGCATGTAAAGGAAATAACAGGAATTCAGATTGGAGAGGAAGAAATCAAAGTGCCCCTGTTTGCAGATGACATGGCCGTGTGTGGACGATCCCAAGGAATCCCAGGACAACCTCCTGGAACTAAGGGTGAAGAGTAGATTCAGCAGAGTGGCAGATTAGAAGATCACCACTCAAATACCGATCCCGTTTCCGACGTGTGGAAACTGAAGTTAAAAATGCAGTAGTTTTATAATAAATCACTATTATGAAAACTAAATCTTAGGTGTGCTGAAAATAACTGTGTGTTCGTGAAGGTAGTCGAAGACACCTTGGTTTTAGGTTGGAACATTCCAGTTTTCCTAAAATTGAATATAGGTTTAATATAAGTCCCTTTAAAATTTCAGCAAGATTTTGGTTTTTCGTTTTCACTTTTTAGACAAAGTAAGCGTGTTCCAGAACCCACTTGTGAAGGCTGAGACGGCAGAGCCGTCTTGTCAAGAGAGTCCAGTGAGAAGGGTCCCTTCCCGATGTGAGGCACACTGCCTAGCACAGCGTGTGAGAAGGGGAGGAACGTTTTGGAGAACCCAGAAATAGACACACTAAAGTGATGTGTGACAAATTACAAAAACAATGAACATGGAGAAAGGTTGGCCTTTTAACAGATGAGGCTTGAGCTATGGACATCCTGGGGTTAAAAAAACGAACCCAATTCTAAATGTTACACTTTATATAAATATTACATCAAAATGGATCGTGAATTTAAATGAAAAATGTGTCTAAGTGTAAAACTTGGAAAAAAACATTGGAGAAAATATTCTAAATCTAGGTTAGGAAACTGGTTCTTAGACTTGACACCAAAAGCATGATGCAGAAAAGAAAAAAATGATAACTCGCATCTCATTAAAATAATGTATTTGTGCTTGTGAAGGACCACATGCATATGATGGAAACAGGCTACGGGCTGGTAAACCGTACGGCTGACAGACTGGCCTGTCTCGAGCACGTGAAAACCCCAGAGTACGAAGAACCAGGTGAGAAGGTGAACACAAGACGGAAGAGATGTGTCTCCAGAGAAGACTGCAGCCGGAGGAAAAGCAGAAGACCCCCGGCGTCACTGGTGATCGGAGTGCAGATTCAAGCACCGCGGAGTCTCCCTGCACCGGCACAGCGGCCCCGGTGGAGGACGGGCACAGCAGTGGAGGACGGGCACAGCGGCAGACGCGCAGTGACGTGAGGAACAGTCACGCATACGTTCCTCGCGGGGATATCCATGTTACGCTTACTCTAGAAGGTCATTAGACAGTCTCCTAGGAAGTTAAATATGCGACTGTCGTGTGGCCCAGCGCCTAGACTCTTGGACCTCGTGTCACAGAGAAGTGTTAATTTACGTCTGCACAAAAGGCCGAACGTGAATGTCTGTCTGCATTGTTCATGGTGGCCTGGAATCGCGAGCAGACATGCCGAGCGGGTGACCGTCAGAGGAGCAGTCGTGCACCGTCCCAGGGCGGATGGAAACACGGGGGTCTGCTCCTGTGCTGCTCCTAGTCTGCAGGGAGGGACAACTCAAAAGTACCCAGGATTGTTTAACATGCTCTAGTTTATTTATGAGTGCTTCACAGAAAATAATACAGGGTAAGGGAATAAGGCGTCTTGGCCTGAAAGTGAAACTAAGGGGAGAAAGTCCATTACAATAGCATTAAAAAGAGTAAAATACTTAGAAATAAGATGATTGTTGAGAATAAACTCAGCAGGGGCACCTGGGTGGCTTAGTTGAGCATCCAACTCTTGATCTCAGCTCAGGTCATGATCTCAGGGTGGTGGGATCGAGCCCTGTGTTAGGCTCTGCCCTGATGACACAGAGCCTGCTTGGGGTTCGTTCTCTCTCTCTCTCTCTCTCTCTCTCTCTCTCTCCCTCTCCCTCTCTCTCTCTCTCTCTGCCCCTCCCCTGCTGTGTTCAGATCTCTCTCTCTCTCAAAATAAGCATACATTTTAAAAAAAGAATAAAGCTGAAAAAAATCGCAGACTGTGTGTTTTGAAAACTACAAAGCATGGTGGAAACCTATCAGCGAAGCCCTGATTACAGGGAAGGACATCCGTGTCCCTGGATTAGAGGCACGGATCCTGGTGAAATGGCAGCACTCCGCAGGCTGGTCTGCAGATCGAGTCTGTCCCTCTGGCGTCCCAGCCGAATTCTTCACAGAAAGTGACAGGCTGATCCCAGAATTCATAGGGGACCCAGAATAGTGAAAACGGTTTTGACAAAGAGGAATAAAATGGTAGCATTCACACTTTTCCATTTCAGAAGGCTATTCAGAGTTAGTTATTGAGACAGGCACGGACCTGGCATAAATTCAGAGTTGAAAGTCCAGAGATAAAGCTTGAAATTTGTGGCTAATCGATTTTGACAGGGGTGCCTAGAAAATTGAGTAGGATGGCGGATGTAGTCGGGTGAGTGCTTTTTTGATCCAGTCCTGTTGGTGACATTCTTCCATTTTGTCGTGTGGCCACAGGTCACCTGTTTTGTTGTTACGCACTCTGCCTTCTGTCCCTTCTACTGTTGGTGGATCTCCGGGTCTTAGTTCTGTGTCGTACTTGACTCTTGCCTTTTGGCTCAATTGTGCACACGTCGTTACTGCGTATGTACTCAAGGAGTGGGATTGTGGGGTGCGGGGTGCACATGCTCCGCGTTGGTAGGCGCTGCAGGTGATTTTGCAAGGCGGTGCATCGCACGCTGGCGAGCCGCGTCAGAGCGCGTGCCCACGTGTGCCGGCACGTGGCGGCGTCCGCCTCGTTGGCTTAGCGCGTCCAATATGTGTGAGCATTGTGGTTTTACCATGCGTTTTCTTGAAGAGTAATAAAACTGGACACCTTTTCACATGATTTTGGATATCATTCTTATTTGGGAAGAGCCTTTTAAAAGCGCTTGCTGTACGTTGCAAATTTTTTCCTCACTGGTGTGCTTTGTTACAGATATTCTTAATTTTGTTGAAGTTCACTTTATTAATCTTTTCATTTATAGTTGGGTTTTTTGTTTTGTTTTTTCAATTTTTGATTATGGAGAGGAGTTTTCTTAGGTTTGGTAGGAAAGTATTTCTTTTGTCAGAAAGTTGACAAAATATTCTGTATTATCTTTTTTGGGCTTTACTGCTTTGACTTTGACATTTAGAAGCTGAATTCATTTGGGGTAGATTCTTACGTTTTGATTGATATAGGAGTTTGGTATTCTCTCCCATCTCCTGTAGATATCTAGGTTTCTTAGCACTTTCGAAAAGACTGCAGTTTTCCTTATGGCTCAGCAGTGGCACCTGTCATTAATCTGGCGTTCACGGACGTGTGGGCCGGACTTCCGTTGTGTCTGTGTTGTTGTCGCTGTGTGCGCAGCCGCAGAACGGTCTGTTTTAGTGGGGGACCGTTTTGTTGTAATTGCTCTACTTTGACGTTTTAGTTTTGTTCCACTGTAGACTCAGCCTTCTTGTTTCTCACATGTGTCGTGTTCCTTCTTGGCCTTTGCGTTTCCCAGTAAGCATTGGGAACACCTTGCCAGTTCATCCCCCAAAATCGTGTTAAGGTTTTGATCGGGTTTGTGTTAAACATAGTTGATGGGCACTGATGTCTTCGTGTTCTGATTTTGGAACAGGATGTGTTCTGTGTATTTAGGTTTTATTTACTTTCTCTCAGTAGTGTTTGATAACGTTCTTGTTTCGAGAGCTTGACTCGCTCACCTGTTATTGCTCACACTCTCATGTTAATTTTTCTTATTACTGAGGTGGGCGTATTTTAAAAATTCTGATCACCACTTGTATATATACATGTTTTCTGTGTCATTAATCTTTGCGTTTATATCGGCTTCCATCCTTCTACTTCCTTTGGGGTTCATTGGCCTTTTTAACCGTGCTTTCAAGTGGAATTTTAGATTCTATTTTTAGCTTCCCTTTTATGTTGTGTGCATTTAATTGTATATATTTTCCTCTTAACGTTTTCCTTGGCATTTCCTTGGGAGAACGGTTTCATACACTTTGCAGTGCTGAGGTTTTATTATCATTCAGTTAAAAAAAAATATTTTCTCTTTTCCATTGTGATTTCCTTTTTGACCTAAGACATCTTTAGATCTTAACACTTGACCTTCTTTGTCCGTGGCTGGAAAGAAGCAGCCGTCTCCCACAGCGTGGTGTTCTCAGCTGCAGCAGCTCGCTGGCATTGCTTGCTCACTGACAAGTCAGCCGCTGCTTTATCACGTGTGGGCAGAGCCTTACGTAGGTCTGGAAAGTAGAAGGACTTTATGACATTACGCAAAATGCTCTTACTGTGCATTTTTCTTTAGTTTGATACAGCTTTCCCAATTGATAGAAGTATTAGTGACGATTAAATAAATGTATGAGTAGTGAATACTTGTAGAAGATTTTATATGCTATATGGTACCTTTGAGTTTTTGTCCTTTTCTGCTTTATAAAAGAATTTTGTGGGGGGTTTTTTTGGTTTGCTCAGTTGTACATTTATTCATTCATTTAATAGTAAATATTTTATTTTTGGTATTTTCTGTTTTGTGTTAGGCATTGGAAGAACCCTACCCTTACTTTCAAGGGCTGTTTAGTCCAATAGGGAGACTAATAATTTTTTCTAGGGCAGAAACTTCTGTCTTGTATGCACAAGTTCAGATAAGAAAGAAGCCAAAGAAAAGGCAATATTTAACATTTTTCAGAAATGGAGTAGTTTTCAAGTCATCACAAATGCTATTTTCATGGTTTGTTAATGGAAAAATTGTAGAAAAGTCTAACTAAAAAATGAATTTGAATATAAATTATAGAAATTGTTATACAAATCATTAACGTTAATTGCTTTAGTATAAATTTTAATTATAACATTTTTTTTAGATAGTTGTTTCTGCTAGCTATTTCTACTTTGTAATGGGACGGTGATCATAATCTTGCATATGTATAATCAGTATTTTATATTACTCTCTGCAGAACCAAAGAATTCCATCGGACATGGTATTTCTTAGGACGTCAGAAAAAGCAGGTATTTATATGTGTATTAAATTGCTAATCATTTAGTATTTTAAGTATTTTCATTTTGAAAGGTAAAAGTTTATTTTTACAAAAAAAGTTTTCAAGTGATAATACGTTCATTAATTCTAAATCACATTTACCTGTTGATATTTAAAATGATCTTTGCTGTTTATGGTTGTTAACAAACTATAATCCTATCACAATCTTTATATCAAATGAGTGTTTTCATTCAAACTTGTATTGATATCTAAATAATTAATGATAATATTGCTTGAAATTTGATTGCTGTTCTGTATTTGCAGTTTTATTAATTGAGCCAGCACTTATTTACCACTTACTGTGTGCTAGGCGCTCCTTGTCTCTTAGGATCCGAAGGGAGCAAGACTGTTTTGTTCCCTTCAAAGAAGTCACGTGGATGGACACACACCTTGCCAGTAATACTGTGATTATATGACCATGTGAAAATCACAAGGGGGGGGGGGCAAGAGAGGAAGCTGACGGTTTGCTTAGGTGAGTTGCAGCGGGCTTCACAGAATAAACGATTGTTTCTATGAGCTTTCACCAGCAGGAGGACTGTGGAAAAGGGCTAATGGAATAGGAGCCTCGTGTGGTCAAGGAGAAAAATCGTATGTTGGAAATTGCGAGACCTGGAATCTAGTTTGTCTTGGTCAGGACGTCTGTCAAGTAATATCCAAGTTCCTCTGCCTCACGTTTCTGACTTTGTTGAGTAAATGAACAATATTTTCATAGGAAGCTCAGCAGAGGTGTTATTTGTAGTGTGAAACCTAGGGAGGACAAAGTTAAACTTTAGAGTTGTAATCGTTTTTCTTTTTCTTTTCTTTTCTTTTTAACTAATCTCTACATCAACTGTGGGGCTCAAACGTACATTCTTGAGATCGAGTTGCATGCTCCACGACCTGAGGCAGCTAGGTGCTTCAGAAACGTTTTTTTAGTCTATTTAAGTAATTTCTGCACCCAGCCTGGGGCTTGAACTCACGAACCCGAGATCT
Source organism: Helogale parvula (assembly GCA_004023845.1). NCBI lineage: Eukaryota > Metazoa > Chordata > Mammalia > Carnivora > Herpestidae > Helogale > Helogale parvula. The sequence goes on from PJEM01013783.1 coordinate 14,902, forward strand.
AGAGGCACATGCTGAGCCAGCCAGGTGCTGCAGTGGTTAGCTGAGGTTTTCCTTCGAGTATAAACAGCATCTTTTTATGGGACGTTTTAAGTCCTGAGGAAGAAATGTTACCGCATGGTTGTAGCCCTGGCTGTTTACTCCGAAGGCGGGGGCTGCTGGTAACGGCAGGGCGCGGCCGCCCCCGATGCACTGGGTGCGCGAGTGCCTGTTACTTCCCGGGCGGTTTGCTCCTCCAGTCCGTCTCCCTTTCTTTTCAGACGTACGGCCAGACCCCCTTTCCTGTCCAGGCGATGGGCCCGTGCCCTGAGGTCTGGCCAGAGGAGTCCGCTGACAGCCACATATGCTTCCAGGCTGGTCTTAACCTCGTCCGCAGCCTTCGACCCTTCTCTCCCCGGCGCCGGCTCAGCGTTTGTGGCCAGGGGCGTCTCGGAGGCTGCGTGTTGAAGCCGTCGGCCTGGGCTCCGGAGGCCCGTGGAACTGAGCCCCCCCTTCCCTGACCACGTGCCTCTGTGCAGGGGCGTTGGAGAACCCCGACTGCGAGGTTCACCTTCGACAGCAGCCCGTGTCCCCTCAGCTCCTGCCGCGGTGGGCGGGTGCCCGCTCTGCCTCTGCCTGTGCGCCTTGCTCGTGCAGAGCCCCGAGGTCACCCAGGCGTGAGATGACAGCCCTTCGGGGGTTCCTGGGAGCATGTGCAGCTCTGCACGGGGGGCTGGCCTCTAGACTGCCAGGAATGTGATAGGAATTTTCAAAGCCTCCTTCAGGTCATCTGATTTTCCTGGTTTTCTTTTCATGTTTTGCTTAGCTTATTGCTGACTACAGTCCAATCCATCCTGCACCTGCCACAGCCCAGGGACAGCACTGCTCCCAGTGCAGGGACTCCGGTCCGGCCACCTCGAGGCATGCCCTGCTTGGTCAGGGGATGACCGTCTTCTGGGTGTGGGTTTGAAGAGCCCTGGCTGAGATTTGTCCCCTTCAGGGGCCGCCAGTCTCCTCAGCTACTGTGGAGCCTGAGGCAGGGGGACAGGGTTTGGAAAAGGGAGGAGTCTGACCGCTACACAGCTTCCTCTTAGCCCGACTCAGCCAGGCTTCTGACTGAATGCTCCTGGGACCGTCGCACGTCTTCGCTTGTTTTCCAGGGTTCTGAAACATCAGTTTTTACGGACGTTCTCATTTTAGTTCTAGATTTTTACTGATGTGCTCGTTACAGTTAGGGAGAGGGGGTTCTTGGGGGCTCTGAGGCTGCCTCCCTGCTTACATCACCTAAGTAGCAGTTGTTTGTCTTTGTTTCTAGATGTATTTAATATAACAAATAGCAGAGATGTCTACTCTTGAGAGATGTTTAAAAAAATTTTTTTTTAATGTTTATTTAGTTTTGAGAGAGACACACAGAGTGTGAGCAGGGGAGGGGCAGAGAGAGAGGGAGACACAGAATCTGAAGCAGGCTCCAGGCTCAGCTGTCAGCAGAGAGCCCAACACAGGGCTCTCCCCCATGAACAGCGAGATCGTGACCTGAGCCGAAGTCCGAGGCTCACCCGACTGAGCCCCCAGGGCGCCCCTGAGAGATGCCTTTATGTTAATTGCCCTTCTAATGTTTGTGGTGGAAATTAAGAACGTTAACCTGCGGGCTTCTGGGTGGACAGTCGGTTACGGGCCCGACTCTTGGGTTAGTTCAGGTCATGGTCTCGCGGTCGTGGGGGAGAGCCCTGCGGGTGGGGTCCGCGGTGCTGAGCGGAGCCTGCTTGGGACTCTGGGTCCCGTCGTCTCTCTGCTTCTCCCCTGCTGGCACACGCACTCTCGTTCTCTCCGTCTCTCTCTCTCAAAATAAATACATAAACTTTAAAAAAGAAAGAATATTATCCTAAATATGAAAACGGTATTTAGATAAATAACTTAAAAGAAATAGGTTATATAATTTGTGTTAGGAGATAAAAGATGAAGAAAACCTAGTACTTTAAAGCTGGAAATGAGAAATGACCATTTTTCAGAGGAGAAATCTGAACAATGTCAGCACTGTGTTGAAGATCACATGACTAACTGTTTTTAGAAGTTCTTCAGCCTCTGAATGATGTTTTCACTGTATCACTGTTTAGGCAGCAAAATGTAGATAGAATATTAGAGCATTAGGCAAAATGAGATACTCTTTATGATTTTAGCTTTGGATAAATAACATATCCAGATCAATGATTTAAAATAATTTTTTTTAATGTTTTTTAAAATTTATTTTTGAGAGAGAGAGAGAGAGAGACAGCATGAGCAGGGGGAGGGTCAGAGAGAGAGAGAGAGAGACACAGAATCTGAAGACAGGCTCCAGGCTATCAGCACAGAGCCTGATGTGGGGCTCAGACCTACTAACCACGAGATCATGACCTGAGCCCAAGCTGGATGCTCAACCGACTGAGCCACCCAGGCACCCCAGTGATGATGTTTTAAAAACCTTTTCTTTCCCTCGACCTTTCTCTTGCATTTCATGTTGTAGGGACAACTTTTTTGTGTATCTACTTAAAAAAAATCTACAAAAAATTTTTTGTGTGTATCTACTAACACCATTGATATTATTTAATTATTTTGCAGTTTCAATTCAGAAAAATATGATACTGCGTTGTTTATTATAATAAAAATCTTTGAGCCTTAGCTCGTGCACACGTCTTCAGCCCCCACGGTGTCCGGGTTCGGGCAGGTGAAGTGCCTGTTCGTCAGCACAGCTCAGGGAGCCTCTCTGTGGTGTCACACTGACCGTGTCCTGACACCGGGCGCTCCCCGGGGCTGGCGGACACCCCGCGCGTCCTGACACCGGGCCCCAGGGCTGCCAGCTTGATTGTTTAGAATATAGATGAAGCTGTTGATGGATCTGGGGCCTGATGGCTTAAATTCCAATTAATCAATTGCTTCATCGGTTTTTTACTTCAGATCAAATATCTCCCGAATGCACACAGTTATTTAGCGGTATTAATAGAAACCAGTGCCCCAGAACTAATTTTCATCAATCTCTCATAAATGCCACTATCTCTCTCACTTGTCTCCTAAGTGATGACGTTACAGTTTAAGTGTTGGGGACATATTTCAGTCGCTCAGCTGTCACCTGGTAGTGGCCCAGAGGCTGCTGAATGGCATTGTGCTCGTCCGCATTCTCTCTCGGTGCCATTCATCTTCTCACAGGCTTAAACATTTCATGCAGAGTCATTAAGTCATAAATGATTTAGAAATTCAGTTTAATGGCGAACGATCTGGTATTACATATGCAAAGTCAGTATCTATTTTTCTTTTGTCGGGCACATACTGTACCCGTCTCTGCGCGAGCTGTTGGATTCCCGAGCTGGGGCAGGCAGGCTGCTCCCGTTACAGGGGAACGTGTCGCGGCCTGCGGCACACTCCTGTGCTCCGTCTCCTCGTGTCCCGTTCCTTACTGTATCATGACTTGATGCCGCTCTGCTGTGTGACACACAGCCTGGTTGATCTTAATTTGATTGTCATTAAACCTGTCCTTTCCTGTCAGCTCTTGTCAATTATACAAAATAAAATCAAGTATTCATAAGAAGTCTGGAACAGGATACGAGCAGACCAGTTTAATAATTCATTTCCGCCGAGCGCTCCCCGGATCCGCTCGTGCTCGCCGCTGCCCTGGAGGAGGCGCAGCGCGTGTGAGGCCCGTCGCGGCAGCCACGCTGCTGGTTTGCTGCGGTTCGTCTCTCTCGGATCAGATCAGTTACGGCAGGGGTAGGAAGGCTGACCGTTCTCGAAGATTAGTACTATGTCTGTTGTCTCCAGATTTTCAAAGCAGGATATAATTATTTTGTGTGGAGCGTATCCCTTTTTCTTTCCAGAAAGGCAGCTGCTTGCTTCCAGTATTTAATAAGTTTACAGAGATCTAGGGATTGGTCTCACTTTTAGAAACACAGAATGTTTGAAACTAAGACCCTCGCGAATCCCCCTTCTTATCACCCTATCTGTGAGAAGGCGCCCCTCCGGAGCGAGCTGTCGGGGGGTCCCCCAGTGCGTGTTGGACGGGATCCTGTCCCGGCGCAGTCAGACGTGCCGCAGAACTGATTCGAGCACGCGCTCGCACGTACGCAGTTGTGCCAACTAAGTTAGGAACAACTGTCTAACTGTAAAGTGACACCCCCCCCCCCCACTGTTAATTTTCTCATTCTCCTTTTAGCTGAAATCAGTTCGTACAAAAACGCTCTTTGTGGTAGGTTGGCTGACAAGTACGCGTGACGGAAGTTACTTGCGTGAAGTGCCTCTGGGAGGCCCCTGGGGTCCTGTGGGCAGCACTGAGGCCCTGGCAGAGGGCAGCTGAAAGGACTGCAGCGTAATCGGTGAGGGGCTTACGCGGGGCCCACGTCAGAGGGTGGCCTGGTTGGTTGAGAGCGCCCTGGCCGGCGGAGAAGAGCAGCGGGGGCGAGGAGGGCTCCGGGGGCCTGCAGCGGTGAGGCTGGCCCACAGACCCCGTGTCGCCTCGGACGTCATGTGACAGATGTACGGGACCGAGCTCTGTGCAGACACCTACTTGCCTGTCTGCCTTGACTGCTACCTCGGACTTGAGAGGCAGTTCGTGGAATTCTGAGTTCCGGGGTCCGCCGCTCACCGACGGGCTTTCACAGACTTCCCCCCGAGTTTCACAAAACAGCAGTAAGGAACATCTAATTTCTCCCACCGTGCAGACGAAAGCCTCCGTGAGACGGGGTCCCTGCCCGGGGAGCGTTGGTGAACCCGAGGCCCGCCCCCCGACTGCGGAAGCCCGGCCCCGGAACAGGCGCCCCTCCTGGAGCACTGCTGGCGTCCGGGGTCACATCTGTCTTCATACAGAGTGCTAAGCCCATCCCTGCCTCAGGTCACCGTGTGCTGGTGGCATCACCCTTCCCTGCCCAGTTCTGAAGACGGGCAGTGTCTCCAGAAGTTTCCAAGTATCCTCTGGGGACAGAGTCACCCCTGGTTGAAAATCACTAGAAGACTTTTTCTGCACTGACTCATTTTCACTGATTCATTGAGAATCCCTAAGATAGTCTTCAGTGGTGAGTTATGTATCTTTTGAGAGCGACTGTCTTATTGTTCTTCAGAGATCTTTCCCAGTAAGAACGAGTTGAGGCTGTGGAATTTGACTCCATGGGGACAAGCTTCTGCTCCCAGCCAGTACAGCCCAGGATTCGGGACGCCTTCTGGCTCCCTTTCCTGCCAGCCGGAGGCCAGGGCCTCACCCTGCGAGGAGCTTAGTTCCCCAGGCCCGGTGCACGGGGCCTTTCCTCTGCTGGCCAGCTCCCCCTCGGAGGCCAGAGCTCTGCTTGCTTTCGACAGGCTGTGAGCCGTCGGGCCCGGCCGCTGCCCCACCCGTGGCTTGTGGGGCAGAAGGAACGTGCCTGGATTGGCTCCCGCGACCCCTCCATGCCTGCTTACGCGCTGCCGTGCCGTGCGCGCCTGCCGTGCCTCGGGCCGGAGATCTCCTCGGCTCTCCCTGTGGCCTGGCCGGGAACAGACCTTCTGGAAGTTCGCGCGCAAGGGCGGTGTTGACGACAGTGGGGAGCTCGGTGGCCAGTTGTTCACAGGGCAGGTCTGATGCACCGACAAGGGACACGGAGCCCAGCGAGAAATTGCGCCTCAAGAACCAGGGAAAGAGTCAGCCCTGAGGCGTCCCGGGGGACCCCACTCATCACTGCACGCAGGCGCTGGGCTGCCTTGCTCAGGAGTGGTCAGCGTGGGTCAGTCGGGAGAGCTTCTGCAGGACACACGTCCACCAGCAGGACACACGTCCACCAGCAGGGGCAGCCTTGCCGGGCTCGGGGGCCCTGAGCACAGTGTCCGGGTGCGCTGCTCACTCCCGTGGTGGCGCCTATGAAGCCCACGCCTCCTGTTAGTCTAGAAGACTGGGTGCCTGACCTTGACCGTGGTCCCAGCAGTGGATGGAGAGAGCCTCTAGGCTGCTGGTCTGTCCCTGACTGAACTTGGGGCAGGATCACAAACGAACTCCTTAATTGGGGGAATGACCTCCAATCCACATGCATCCAGTGGCAGAGGGTGAAAATCTGACTTCGTGAATTCAGATACCATCTTTGACCAACAGGAAGTTCATTTGGGGCCAGCATTAGCCCCAGAAGTCTGGCCAGGGACACCAAGAGTGTCCCTGCTACAGGCAAGTGGACCTCATAGAATTCGGTCAGCCAAGTCACTACAAAGTAAACACATGCCTCGCCAGCAGGCAGCACCCACATAAAATGCTGATGATTGGAAAACAGGGTTCGGAGTGCTGACTGATCGTCGCGGCGAACTTTGTGTGGCCGCACGACACAAGGTTAGAGTCAGGTGGGCCTCGTGGTGGCACTGTGCTATCCGCTCGCCCTCCCTTGCCGACCCCAGGGCGCTGCCGAGCTTGCCACAGAGACGTGCTCCCTCCCGCGTGTCTGAGGGGCCTCACCTGTCACGCGCTTCGCAGCCAGGAAACGGTAGCAGCCTCCTTTTTCGAGGAGAAAGTGACTTTGTGTTATGCACATATGCCTCCATGTGTTTTTTGAAGGGTGGGTGCAGAACAGCTTCTAATCACGAGAGAAGATGCCATGTTTACTTCTTCCTTAATTTGGAGTCTTCTGTTAGTTCCTCCCCATAACCATCTTTAGAAGGTGTTTTCTAAATGAGCCAGGCCCCGAAGAAGTGATCTTGTATTACATTTTCAAGCTGTCAGTAAGTCTGTTCTTCTTACCCTATCGTTTACAACCTCCCACTGCTATTCAGTTTTATTTTTGTTTTAATTATAAATATCTAATAGTGTGTTTTAACCACTTTAAATTATTTTAACAATTTAACTGTTAAATAGCCGTGGTATTGCAGCTGCTGTACGGATAAGTGATCTCTAACCGGTTTGTCAGATGCCAGAAAACGCCACCAGTGCCATCGGGTTCTGCCATGCGACGGAAAGCAGCTTGGGGGCGCCTGGGTGGCTCAGTTGGTTGAGCATGCGACTTAGGCTCAGGTTATAATCTCACGGTTTCTGGGTTCAAGCCCCACGTCAGGCTCTGTGCTGATCGCTAGCTCAGAGCTTGGAGCCTGTCTTCAGATCCTGTGACTCCTTCTCTCTCTGACCGTCCCATGCTCAAAAGATACATAACTCAACATTAAATACTTTTTCTTTAAATAAAAGGACTATTATGTGGATAAGAAAGTGCATTTATAGTACCGTGTTGTACTGTACTTATTTTTAAAAACCCTGGTATAAGTGGATCTATGTAAGGGTTAACTATACAAGAGTTTAGTTGACATTCTGTATTAATCTGAATGCATTTTTAAATATATTTTTAGACCTTTTTTTTTTTTAAGTAGGCTTCACGGCCAGCAGGGGACCCAGTGAGGGGTTTGAACTCACAACCTTAAGATCAAGACTTGAGCTGAGATCCAGAATCGGATGCTCAACCAGCTGAGCCACCCATGTGCCCCTAGACATTATTTTCTTAGAGCAATTTTGGGGTTACAAACGAAGTGAGAGGGAGGGACAGAGATCCCTGTGCGCCCCGCCTCACCATGTCTAGCTTCCCCCCTCATCACGCCCCAGCGGCAGCAGTGCCTTTGTTACCGTTGATGGACCCGCACCGGCCGGAGCCCAGAGTCCGCGTGCGGCGCCTCTCCGGGTGGTGTGCATTCTGCACGCTCGCACAGCTGCATCCAGGCGTGTACCGTGACGGCCTCGCACGGAGCGTTTTCCTGAATCATGCCGTGTGTGGAAATCCTTTGTGCTACGTCTGTCCGTCCCTCAGCAGCCCCTGATCCTTCCGCGGTCTCTCTAGTTCATTTGCAGAATGCCGGATCAGACGTCTTCTTTCACAGAGTGACCTCATAGAGGTTCCTGTGTCTTTCATGGCCTGCCGGCTCGTTTTTTTCTAGGGCGGAGTAATTCTTGTCTGGATGGGCCACAGTTCATCCGTGCACTTACTGACGGACATCCGAGTTGTGTCCGAGTTTGGGCAGTTACGAGAGAAGCTGGTATAAAATCATGTGCAGGGTTGTGTGTTGTGCGGACACGTTCCATGCAGGGTCTTCTCCGGGGTCTTGGAGTTGCCTACTGGTCCTTGTCGTGAGTCACCAAGGTACACGCATGCTGGTGTGGCTTCCTGGATCTGGTTTATTTTATAAGTAAGCTTTTGAAAAGTCTTAAGTCACTGGAATTCACTGATAATGAAACTGCTAGTATATTGTTTTATGTGTTTGCTCTTAGGGGTTGCTTTTTAGGAGTTTGATGTAATTTGCTTTTTTTAATTATATAAAACACTAAGATTTCAGAGTGAGCAGTGCAAAACGGGGCACTCAGGTGTGGCAGATGCCACCCCCGTCCACACCTGCGCGCCCCCCCCTCCCGCCCCCCCCCGGCTCTGCAGGGGAAGGTGCTGCTCCCCACAGTGTCTGCACTCTGCCTTCACCTGGTGGTGTGCACCCCAGGGGTCGTTAGCGGTAAAAACTGAGGTCTTTCTCCTCCCCTTCTCCGTCTCTTTCTCCCTCCCTGTCCCCACCTGCGCCCTGTCTTCTGTCCTGTCTTCTCCTGCTGCCTGTGCTCCTTTTATTCACCGAGTCACAGCCCTTTGTTACCATGAATGATGTTACAGGGCCATCTGTGCGCACGTCTGTTTTTGTCTCGCTGTTCCGAGAGATGGTGTGAGAGGTCAAAGGGTGAGCGGAAGTTTGTAATTTACTGTTTTCTCATGTTAGGATTCGATAGGGTGACATGACAGCAGATCCTACTCGGGTTTTGACGTTTTAGCTGTGCTTTCATTACTGAACCTGTGTGTTATGTGGGACTCCAATAATGTGGTAGCTGTGGCCCATGCTCTCGGGTATTTTTGTGCATTTACTTACTCTGTTATTATCAGAACACGAGTTGAGGGATGGTCAATGCCGTTTTTCTAAAATAAAGCGCTCAGTAATATGAAGCCTGAATAGACAAGAGCAGCACGTAGGAGGTAAGTGACCAGTTAGGGCCTGTGTCTTCTCAGCTCACTCGTTTGTGGATCAAGTAAATGAAGCCTTTCACGGACTTCGGTTTCTGTGATCTCTCGAGGCGTCATTTCTGTTTCGCACCGCGCTGGAGACGTGTGCTCTTGAACTGCCTGTGACTCTGGAACTTTCTTCTCTCTTTCCCAGGTTCGTGTTTTATTCGCACCGACCAGCTCGATGGGGAAACCGACTGGAAGCTGAAGGTGGCGGTGAGCTGCACGCAGAGGCTGCCGGCCTTGGGGGTGAGCGCCCGGCCTCTCAGCGCCGCCGCCGCCGGGCTGGGCCCCGGCCGGCCTCCTGAACGCGCGGACGGGGTTCAGAGCACTTCTGTCGTTGCTAAAAAGCACTGTGGAACGTTATGCCGAAGTAGTTTCTGCACACTCTGGTGTTGCGTTGCTGTTGGCTGCACACCTGCTTCTCTCTCCCTTTCCCTTTCCTTTTGGGTTTGAGTTGTAAACTCTCTCAGTCGAGTATCGTTAAGACTGCGAACTTCTGCCCGGCTTAAGCGAGTCCATTA